>JAPMOB010233516.1:0-16398 GCA_029875015.1 Lepomis gibbosus
GTGATTGGGAGGGGTACTGGTTATTGTAAAATAAATGGGAATATTTAGGATTATAAAAGGTTCCTATTTATTTATCTTGACATTGTCAATGGTGACACAATTACAATAGAGTGGGAGATGTATACATAGCTGAGTAAATAATGATAATTTTTATTAATAATTATTATTGTTATTACTGTTATTGTAAAACTATGTCTAAATAATATGCTTGGATATGGTTATATTTGATGTGATTATTATAGATGTCAGTACATATTTGAATGTTTACGATGAGGATTATTAAATAGCATTATAGTGATTATTGAGATAGCATAATGTAATTGTAAGAAACTATAATATCAAATAAATATTATTAAAACAAATAAATTATTATTTATTTAACTGTTAATGGCAGCGGCTATATGGGGTAATATATGGGAAGGAATTGGGGGTGGGAGCAAATAAGTTACTTCTTTCCACTCCCTTTCGAGCAACTATTATTATAAGTGTAAATAATATGTGTGTATATGTGTATATTTATTTTCATGTATATGGGAGATAAGCTGTGCTATGTTATTGAATTTTTTTTTATGTTATTTTTATTTTTTGTTTTTTTTGTGTGTGTTAATATATATGTATTTTATTTTGCTCGAAATAAACTTTAATCAATCAATCAATTCATGAAATTTGGTAGGCGAGGAAACAACTCAGCCAGTTGGCACATCATTTTGTTCAAGAGCTGAGATGGCTTGATGTGATGTTTATCTCGCCCCTTCTCCACTCCTGCATTGGACGGCTGGATAAAAAGTGACAGTGATGAGCACTGAGCTTCACCTCAGGTTGAAAATTTTTCAACTCTCGGCAACCGAAAAAAAACACTAAGCACCCAGCGTGGAATAGACGCTCAGCGCCTTGTCACGCTGCTGGTGTTAATACCATGTTGTAAATACTCGCTGCTTACATTGCAATGAATTGAAAAAATGCACTGGTGGACACAGGCCCTTATGTTACATTATAGTGTATTATATGGGCCACGCAAGGTTACAACAACGGAGACAGGTGAAGAAGCTGTGTACCTGAGTCTCGGTACAACAAACAAATAAATCTAAATTTAACGTTAAGAAGCAAACAGCACCGGATTTGTGCTACTGTTGGCTGGCTGCCCTGCCTTACATCACTATAAGCTAGTATAAACACCAAGCTCCACATTGTACCGTTACATTATTTCTTGCAGGCTAAAATCAACACTTTAACATAATACCTGTGGTACACAGGATAGTAATATGGGTCGTGTTACCTGGTGAAGTAATGTGGCAAGCCATACAACAGTGGTTCTTTGAACTGGATAATGTCAACAGCTTGGCGAGCTAACAATATTTAAATTCAGCCAACTAAAGCACAACATCACAATATATTTCATATGCTTTGCAGTAATGTTAGTTTACCTGTCCAGCAGGATGAAAGCCAACTCTGTCGGTTTTGTCGACTGTGGTTAGTCTGTAGAAGACGCAGAAAGCACAGGGTAAAGATACACCAAAAACGTAAGTCGCTCAGAAAATCCTATTGTTTCTACAACAGTGACAAGGTTGTTGTTGATGTTCTTACAGTAAGGCAGTCTGATAGAGATTATGGATTGTCTGTAGTAGACTAAATTGGTCTGTAATTGTCAAATCCTTAGCAGACTGTGGTTGTCTGGAGAAGATCGCCTCTGTAGTAGCAACACGTGTGTGCACTTGGTTGAGTTAAAGTCACTGTGAGAATCTAAGGTCCTTTTACAGAGTTCAAACAGGTGCTAAAGTTCTAGAATCTTGCATTAAAGGATCAGCATCATCGGTTCCATTCCGTTGCTTTGAAGATGACAAGATCAAAGAACTGGAGCATTCTGACAGCTCGGTTGTAGCAGCCCACCTGCTCCACTGCAACATACTTCCTGCTTGCTTAACCCAGTGAATGATGGGAACTGCAGTGCCAAAACCCAGGACATGTTTATCCCAAGTAGAAGTAAGCAAAAGAATAACAATAGGAGACAAAATCCTTTCAGTATTTTGTTTTGTTTTGTTTTTAAAGAACTGAGAGTCTCGTCAACATAGATTTTGTATTCCTGAAACACTGAAGCTTTACTCTATCCATACAGAATGTATATAGTACCACTGGCATGCAAGTTCATTTTTCACAATGGAAAACCAATAGCCTACAGTATATAATATGTCTGGCTAAGACATGTCATATACTGTATTGACATATACAGTGCATATACTGTTGAAAAGTGGTATGACGAGACAAGTGGCTCACGAGATGATACAAGACACAATTGACACTTTGCTAAGCCACACCCCCTGTAGTTACACCCCTGCCACTGTCTATTACTGCACTCCCCTAAGAAACATTGTCCAGTTTTTGGAAAAAGCAATCTCAGAAAGAAGTAGACAGTTTTACAGTTGCACTGTGTATTTGAAGGTTGTATTCAGGCTGTCAAACTGACTCAGACTGACATGAAAAAAATGATAGAAGCTAAAGCCTACCAATCAAATCAGTTAGAGAAAATGTGCAGTTCCACCATATTAAGTGGGTCTGTGTGAAGTTGGGACCTGGAACACGCTGTTGTATACGCTGGTCCAGAGCATCCCAAACATGCTCAGTGGTGACATGTCTGAGTTGCATGGCCATGCAAGAACTGGGAGGTTTTCAGCTTTCAGGAATTGTGTGCATATCCTTGCAACATGGGGCCCTGCATTATCATCCTGCAAGTTGAGGTGATTTTCGTGGATGAATGGCACAACAATGGGCCTCAGGATCTCGTCACAGTATCTCTCTGCATTTAAAATGCCATCCATAAAATGCACCTGTGTTCGCCCTACCATAACCCCACTTCCACCACTCAAGTTGGTTACGACAAAGACCTGCAGTCAGGTTGAGACCCCGATGAGGACGACGAGCATGCAGGTGAGCTTCCCTGAGACAGTTCCTGACAGTTTGTGCAGAAATTCTTTGGTTATGCAAATCGATTGTTGCAGCAGCTGTCCAGGTGACTGGTGTCAGACGATTTTGGAGGTGAAGATGCTGGATGTGGAGGCTGGGCTGATGTGGTTACACATGGTCTGCGGTTGTGAGGCCTGTTGGATGTACTGCCAAACATTAAATTCTCTGAAACACCTTTGGAGAAATGAACATTCAATTCACGGGCAAAATCTCTGGTGGACATTCCTGCAGTCAGCATGCGAATTGACCCTTCACTAGGCCATGCCCTGAATACACAGCTTGGCCAATCACAGCACAGCATAGGACTCGCTCTAACTGAGGTCAGACACTTTCATTGATATGGTGAATATAGTATTTTGCGATAGATAACTTTAGCAATTGGTCGACGTTAGCCAGCAAGCCAACGTTATTTAACTTGAGCCAACTAAAACACAAATCACAATATATTTATTCACATTTGGCCTGACAGGCTTCAGCCCTTTCAACTTTTCAAAGTTGGTTAGCTGCGGTGTTGCCGCTGTGTGAACAATTCATAATCAGTATGCAAGAGGCTCTGGAGCACACATGAACGTCACAGCCTCTGTAAACCAATGGATTTCAAACAATATTTGACCAGATTTCTTCACAGAGGAAGCGGCATACAGGCTGTCAGAGGTAATTGAGAAAGCCGGCAAATGGATAATTTTTATGTGAGGTTACAACCCATTCACAAATAGGCAATAAAAAGTGATTCATTTCACTGTAAAACTACATATAGCCCCTTTAAGGATGTATAAATGTATAAAGTGTGTGTGCGTGTGTGTGTGTGTGTGTATGCTTTTTTGCATTCCCCGCCAGCAGGTCTGGCAATAGGCTCTGACACACTGCCAGCTGTTTAGAGGTTTAGGGGATAAAAACATCCTTACAGCAACTTAAGTCCAGGGGGATTTTTACTTGCAATTATCTGCAATGTTGTGACAGTTCCCTGCTTTGAAAAGTAAAAAAAGTTTACCACTCCAATTGAGATGCATGTTTGGAGTGCCTTTTCTGTTCATATCCAATAACCTATCTGTACTGGTTTACATCCCCGCAGGCTATCAGTGAAGCGTAATCCACTCAGCAGCCTTAGGTATCATGAGTCTAATGGAGGCTTGAGCACTGGAATCAAAGTGCCAACACTGTGCACTGAGTGAATAGGGTTCACTGTCTACACTATGCACTATAAACGTTAATACATGGTTAATCGACATGGCAAGCTGCTAAAAGGGGCTGAGGCCTCACTGGAAGTCAAGATTGCAGAGGCAGTGATAACAGAGAGGCTAAGTGCTCTCAACCTTCCTGCTCGGGGACCGCAGGTACCAGAACAGATGCACCAGTAAGTACAGGGAAAAGATCAAGATATCCTGCATTTCATGAAAGTACCTGCCTTTTCAAATGACACTAAAAACATCACATATGACTGCAGTTAATAAAACGTAAACCTTTAACAGATAATCTTAATCAGCCTGGGTTTTTGTTCATACACTACCTTCCTCAGTGGATAGAGTTGCTCAGTTTAATGAAAATGGTTACAATTTCCTCTGCTGAGATGTGGCTGAAAGTTTCAGAAATGCAAACCTTCTATCGAACATTATTTTTTATCCAAACTAGTATTTTGAGGCGCAAGAATGGACCATCAATACCAGTTCACTGAATATCATTATACTTTATACCTCAAATGTTATGCATTAATGATGCGTTTCATTGTCTTTCAGCGCATTTTTTTTGGTTTAAAAACTTGCAGCTTTACTGTTTTGATTCACTCTTACCACTCCTATCAGGCCAGTCCCAGCAGCAGTAGGCAGTTTTGATAAACCCGTTGTACATTACCTGCCCAGCATCAAAGAGTAAAGTTAGAAACCAGCTGGTGAACTGCTACAAAACCAGATATTTTGGATATTTCAGAAGTTGCTTAAAAAATAGCACTAAACGGAGACTGAATATTAGACTGAGATAGCCAGAAATACAACTCTAAATGAATGATAATATTTCTCCCTATTTACAACTGGTTGTTAACAAGTTTGCCATTTCAACTTAAAAAGTCGTAAAGTCAGTGTTGTGTTTACAGTTTGTTTCAGGATGTTTAAGTTCATATGGATCAGAATAATGTTATAATGTATTTCAACATATTTTTAGGACACACCGTGAATTAACTAATTAAAGTGAACAGCTGATATGCATGCTTGCAGCAACACCAAAGGTACTTACAATACATGTCTGTACCCTTCTTACACTATAGACTCACAGGCAATTGGATTCTCAATGCAATCTTATCTTTTGTCATTGTTGGTCTGTTGTGGTTTCTGTATTGTTCTCCGTAGAATGCTACTGTAGCCTACTACATAACAATTGTTTTTGAGATTTGTGCTTAGTGTCACTCAGCTGTCAAAATATTATTTAAGACTACCAAGAGCCATGGACAGACACTGTATAGCCTTATGGCAGGCCTCTGGATGTATTGTATGCCTTAGTTCCTATGTCCTGATGTCCAGAATATTTTAGAATAGGTTCATATGTGGATACATTCTGTCTATAATATCACACACTTTCTTTCCACAACTGTTTCCAACATGTTTTTCAGATAAACAGCATCTCTCGCTCTGCTGTATACTTTTCTTTCTAAAAAAATCCACTTTAAAAGACATCCTTCTTCCTGTGTAGTTGACGGCTGAGTGAAATTTTAAAGCCAATGCTTTTACATTCCATTTGATGATGAATCATTCCTTTTCTTTCTTTTTATTACCGTTTTTTCCCCCCTCAGCACTCCGTAGTGGTTTAAAGAAGCCCGAGTCTGTTCTCTTCACAGGAGCTCTGTAAGGATTTGCACTGAGAGATTGACACAGTGGATGATGAGCGCTACGATATTGAGGTGAAGCTGGCCAAGAATGAGAAAGAGGCACTTGTCTTTGTAATGGAAATGAACACAAGTTTAACTCTGTGTCAGATTTTTTTATGGAACCTAACCGCACTTGTACTTTACCTGAGATAACCTCCAGCCCTTTGAAGATCAAATGCTGCACTCTCATCTTAATCCTCCTTCCAAGATTATATCTATTTACATCTCTAACCACGCCAAAGTGAAATTATGATATTGTATGCACTGCCTTAACTCACGGGGAATTGTAGACATTTGTATGGAGAGCCATGCGTCATGTCAGATTGTGTTCTGCAGATGTTGTGATCTGCTCTGATCCACAAAGGACACAGAATAAAAGACATTCTGTATTTATGCTGCTGTATTTGCCTGCAACACATCTACACCAGACTTGAAGATTGCAGAAGGAAAAATTAAACCTCTCTTATTTTCTGTTGCTTACCCTTATAGCCACTTCATGTCTTTAAAAGGTGTTGGAAAGAGGCTGAACCTAAAGCAAGTGAAGCAATCTGGAGACCTAATCGAAACACCATGAAAGACGGAGGAAGTAAGGCCAGAGGCAGTGGCTTACTCTACTTTTTTCCCTCATAGAAGCATATTTTTTAAATTTGAGGGGAAGGTTCATTGCTTGGCATTTTAGAGATGCCGTTAAGTACATTATCTGAAAGTTTTTCTCTCTAGAAAAAAACCTCTAAACAGCTGTTACGTCTTCCATCATCACATTCAGTAGAGCCAGGTCACTGGAAAATTTGAAGAGTGTCATGTGCAAAATAGATGTCCTTGTGAACTCCTACCTGCTCATTCAATCCATATTTTTGCATCTCATACAGGTATTTTATGCCAGTACCTCCTTTAAGGCCTGTTAACAAATACAGTATGTTTTTAGAACAACATTTGCGTCTTCTGCAAACCAGCATGCTCACAGGAGCTTACTGACAGGAATACAACTCCCATGTCATTTAAAAATGGATAACCTAAATTATTAGAAGAGATCATACACTCCAGCAACACTTGTAGTATAAAGAACAATTTTATTGTTAAGTGTACAGTTAATAGCTAGTCAGTGTGACTAAAAACAAAGCTTTTACAACACCCAACAAATCCATCTTTGCTGGAGTTTAATGATCCCTTACCTTGGAAATTACATTTCAAATGATATGCATTAGAGGAGCCTTGCCTGAGATCGCAAGACTGTCTCACTGCAATTGAATGATAATGTGAAATAAGGTATATTAGTTTTATTGTGTGTGGGTCATGTTGGCACAAGTTTATACTATCAGTACTTCTCCCTCTCTCTGTCGAGGTATGAACTCCAGTAGACCTCTGAAGGTGTACTGTGGTGTCTGGCACCAAGACGTTAGCACAAGATCCTTTAAGTCCTGTAAATTGTGAGGTGGGGCTTCCATGGATTGGACGTGTTTGTCCAGCACATCCTGATCGGATTGGGATCTTGGAAATTTGAAGGCCAAGTCAACACCTTGCCTCGAACCATTCCTGAACCATTTTTTCTTTGTGGCAGGGCACATTACCCTGCTGAAAGAGGCCACTGCCATCAGGGAATACCATTTCCATGAAAGGGTGTCCATGGTCTGCATCATTGCTTAGGTAGGTGGTACATGACATCCATATGAATGGCAGGCAACAAGGTTTCCCAGTAGAACATTGCCCAAAGCATCACACTGCCTCTGCCAGCTTGCCTTCTTCCCATAGTGCATCATGGTGCCTTGTGTTCCATAGGTAAGTGACACACACGCGCCCATCCATCCGTCCATTCATCGTCAACCTTTTATCCTGCATACAGGGTCGCGGGGGGCCAATCCCAGCTTACATCAGGCAAAAGGCGGGGTACACCCTGGACAGGTCGCCAGTCTATCGCAGGGCCGCGGCCATCCACGTGATTTAAAATAAAACGTGATTCATAAGACCAGTTCACTTTTTCCATTGCTCCGTGGTCAAGTTCTGATGCTTACATGCCCATTGTAGGAGCTTTCTGCAGTCGACAGGGGTCAGCATTATCACTCTAAGTGGCCTACAGCTACACAGTCCAATACGCAACATTCTGCGATGCACTGTGTGTTCTGACGCCTACAGTAGACCTACAGTAACTCGTCTATTGGTTTGGACCACACGGGCCAGCCTTTGCTCTCCACATGCAACAATGAGTCTTGGCTGCCCATGAGCCTGTTGCTGGTTCACTGCTTTTACTCCCTTGGACCACTTTTGATAGGTACTGACCACTGCAGAGTGGTATCACCCCACAAGAGCTGCAGCTTTGGAGATGCTCTGACCCAGTCATCTGGACATCACAATTTGGCCCTTGTCACAATCACTCAAATCCTTCCGCTTGCCCATTTTTCTTTTTCTAATGCATCAACTTTGAGGACAAAATGTTCACACAGCAGAAACAGTAACCGCCACCTTGAGCTGCAAAGCGCTGCAGGCGACAGACTGCCGTGTTTTGTGACTAGCACACCTCTAACACATCAACAAGGTAAACAACTTTACCTTGCTGTGCAGTGCAGTGGAAAAACACTCAGCGCGGCTCGACTGCTCGGGGCTCTTCACGGCATGGCTCAGCTTGACTCCCTCCGCTACTATGGAAAGTCTCAAGAATGACATAGTCTGTTAGTTGTGCTGATGATTCTTTGTTCACTTTTTTGACATATATATATTTTTTCACATTTTGTCACCTTTTGCACATGGCATAAATTGATTGTACATCGGAGGAGAATTCTACTTTTTTTGGCATTTCATCCTATGAGATCATGGGATTTGTTTTGATACAGTCAAAGCATGCTCATTTATCTTTTACGCAATTGCCCTCAAAAGAGTTTTGTAGTTGGGTGGAAAAGAACCTCCCCACGTTCTTAATACACTGGACACACACATCAGGTAATCTTTTCTCATTGTTGAAACCTACACAGTTTTTAGGTTCTTGACACAGAGTCATTTTTTTCTTAATAATTAGGTGTTGAAGTTAAATTTAAAGTGTTCAGATACTTCAGCCACATTAAGACCCTTGAGACCCGGCCCATTCAGGTAGCAGCTGCAGTACTGTAGTGTAAGTATAGTGTGATACACACGAGTGCTCTGGGGCTCTCTCTGCTGTTAAAGCCTTTTTTCCCCTGCTGATATTGTTTGTTCGTTTTTATAGTTATATCTTTTAGAAGAAAAAATATTCAGAATATAGTATATATTGATCATATTCAAAACCTATTTATTAAATTAGACTTATTCTTATATGGAAGTACCTGAAGTTTCTATATTACACCACTGCAAAATATGTAAGAATCATCTTCGTGATTCTTGGCATATAAATCTGCAGATTATTATGACACAGTCTTTAATCTAGGATTATCTCTACTTTACATTCTGAACTGTTGGTGGCAGTATAGGTCAGGATGCTGACACCATAACAAATTATGGCTCTGACTCATACTTACTGCATTCACTTTATCATAATCTCCACCAGGGGCTGTCCAAGGATCACCCTCCATTCATCCGTTCATTCTTTACTGATGAATGAAAATAGGTTACAGGAATGACAGTACACTGGCAAGAAGATCCGACTTCAGCCCACTGGGTAATTAAAGTGAACTGGCCCAGAGATGCAATAGGCGTGTGTGTGTAGTAACTAAGCCAATATAAGAGGGATCAGTTTTCATATTCCAAGTAACCTACAATAAGTAAGCAGGTAGAGTTTCAGTGGATTGATGAAAAATACATGTTGTGATTGTAGTTGGCAGAACTACATGCCCACATGTGCAGTTCATGTACAGTATATATGAAGAAAATACAGTTTCCTGATCTCCCACACTCTACTTCATGTCATTCAGCTATTTTTTTATGCTGAACAGATGGCCTTGTTGTGATTGGACACAGATGGGGTTTCCGTGGTAATATCAAACATCCCACACAATGTTATATTTGCCCCAGCTTTGACTCCAAAGCAGGAATTATTTCAAAGCTTTATTGTCTGCTGCTGTCTTATGTGTGTGTCACTGCATCTTAGACTGAAACAAGCAAGAAATAAGCCACAAAAACCCTCATGTTGCCACACATTGCTAATATTACTGTACAATTAAATGGCTCAACATAAGTGTCTTTGATGGGCTTTGAATTACCTCTCATGTATCAACCAATGGTCTTTGCAGTGAGATCCATCTAGATACAGATCTATCTTTTTATGTTTGTTGATGTGGCGGTGTTGGGATTCAGAGGAGCCTTGCGGAGGTGTCATGGGAGTGATTCAGTTAAACATCTGTGATGGGAGGTGCCCACTTCAGTGACATCCTCTCTCTTACTCACCCCTGTTTCTTAACTGTGTATTAAAGCCAAGTTTCAACATACGCACTTTTGCTTCATCACATGGGACACTTGCGTTACACACTGTGTTTTAATAAATAAGAAAACTGATATTTTCCAGTAGAATGCCTGGCCTGAATATTCCTCATATAATGATAAACAGCCACTAGAATGATGACTTAAAATGGTAATCAAGGGACATTAGGTGGATTGCAGTAGTGGATTTTTGGTCATGAAAGCTATTGGCAACGGTTGCTGCCTGGTGAGAGAAGTTACCGGTTGGACCAAAAGAGACAACTAGGTATGGTGGCATAATACTGTCAAAACAGTATTTGACAGTATTATGCCACCATAATACAAATGTGGGCAAATGTGTTTCCTTTGTACACTTGTGCATGTTTGAAAAGCTCTTGCACCAGACATTGGGTTAAGGTTATGGGTGTTTAAGACAGCAGAAAGACAGAAGAATCTTTAAAAAAAAGAGGTGAATTTGATCTTTTCTAGTGTAATGATGGAAGAATGTAAAATCATTTCTCTTCATAAAGTTTAATGTGTGCAGCTTTATGTTTTACACCACCTCATGGGAATTCACTTCAGAGATACTTTGATGTCATGAAATGCAACATGAAAGAGTTTTAGCTTTAAACCACTCCTCACATAAATGTATCAAGCCAAACTCTCACATTCTCCTGGCTGGATTTAACATTTTCTAAAAGTCAACAAACGAGGGATTCTGCTTGCTTTGGTAAGACTTATAGCTGGTGTGACTGAGTCCCCCAGGGACCTGTCCCTGGGCCCCTGAACATGTGAAAAAGTTACAACTTGAGCCAGGTGGGTCACAGCAAGGCTTTTAATCCTTGCCTGAGCCTCCTGCACGCTACGTGTCATTGATCATTATGAATCATTTTACATAATGGAAATTAGCCATGGAAGGGGGTTAAAGGGCTTAGTGCAGGGAAAGGGTTCATAGATGTGTTCACCATGCACATTAACACTAGAGGTTTGAATTTCATATGTAACAGTTCTTGCAGTAATTGTGTGTGTAATGTATGTAATCCACATTGATCTAAAGTTATCATATATTAACAGTATGTACATGACACATTTATTTAAGGTGTTTAGGCAAGTTAATGGCATGGGTATGTGGTTAGAAATTTCTGACTGTTGGTTTGTCCACCACTTTAGTCTAGACTGAAATAGCTCAGCAACTATCAGATGAATTGCCATGGTGCACGGAGAATTCATCCTAAAGAAGTAGGACAGCCTCACAGAGCCACTGGCATAGCTGAAGAGTCTTGCTGATCTTTGTGCATATACTATATTTGACTTATTTTCGTTACTTTTGCTGCTTTTTTGAGACATATATTAAAAAACACTCTTATTTCAAGCTGTTTTGAGATTTAAAGGGGGGGCAATCGACTCTAATCCAATACACTTCTTTTTGTTCAATTCAGCACATATCACCTCACTGTCCACTAGCTCTCCGTTCTGTGTGTGTGCAGAAAAGAAATGATTTATGTGTTAGGTAATATTATATTATTAGCTCCACATGAGCTGATGTAGCGACAGTTTGCTAACCCAGAACCTAGCTACCTTAAGTTACATAACCGTCACATTTGTCATGAAATTGGTTTTCTCCAGAATCAGATAGCCCACCTTTAAATGGCCTGGACCTTTAACTTTTCGTCTAGCACCACAATCATCAGGTCAAACATTTTTAAATGCTTAAAACTTGTTTAAACCTGCAAAACTGATGACATTACCATTAGCCTTAGGTGCACTTTGCCTTTAGTGCTATTTAGCAAATAACGGCTAATGACGTGCTCACTAAAGCCTCATGGAGCCTCTGGCATGACTTTTGACTCATTTTACATTTACTTTACTTTTAAAAGAATTTACATTTATCATTTATGTAACATTCATGTTGTAGACCAATGTATGTACACGGTATTGTCGAGACAATATACTTTTATCCTTTGTTGACATTTTTGTCTTTAACAGTTGGTAGTAGAGAAATACACAAAGGAAAAGGAGACAGATCATTATGATAAAGTCCTGGACTTTACCGAGGATCCTCCAGGTATTTGGTATGCACACGGACCAGGTGAGACACTAAGATATCCTAGATACTAATCATCCATCAACACAGAAGGGGGAAGGTGCAGTATGTGTTAATACATTTTAAGTTGATGTCTGACATTTATGACATTACTTTACACAACTTCACTGGGATATTCTGATTATATTTCAAGATGTAGCTTCCCAAATGTCCTTGTTTTTCATTGTTGTAAAGGAAACCTTTGTTTTGTTAAGCTTTGTTAATGGTGTTGCAGAATCACATATGGGACTTTCATCATTAACTATGACACTTTTCTACAACTTTGAAGGCAAATCCCATCCTCACCTCTGATGTCAGTACTACGCGAGATGGCAACATAGTCTTTCATCTGATTTAAAGCAATATGATGAAATGGGAAAATGTCAAAGGTTTGTTAAAAGCAATGTGTTGTTAAAACCTTAATAATTGGTTCTGAGGTGTCTCATCTGATGTAATGTTTTGAAGGTATATGTCAGGTAGATTTGACAGTACGAATCTCTTTTGTCTGGGGCTCCAAAGAAATGTGCCATAAAGTTTTTCTCCTTGGTTTGCTGGCCAGATAAACATGGACAATTATGCATATGTTCCTGAAGTAACCTTCAGGTACTAATATGGTCAAGACTTATGTGGTGATATGTCCATTCCACACTGTCCTTGGCTGTACTGGTTCTCTGTGCAAGCAGCTTATAACCCACATTTGTGTTTTTGGTGAGGCAATGACCTCTTGTGGCTGTAGTAATTATGAGTGCTGAGGTAGTATGAAGAGCGTCAAAGTCCGTGTAGGGAGCAAGATGTGGAGGATGGCGGGAATTGATGGGTTAAATAAACACAGGATTTTTCACCCAAGAGGCCGCTATTTGTGTCCTGTGTGACTTAACTGTGTGAGTTAAGTGAGGAAAGTGAGCCAGTCACATGACGTAATTTAACTTATCTAGCTAATGTACTTATTTTAACCCAAATCATGATATTTTTCTTAACCCAACCAAGCTGCGACTATTTTACAACATTAAAACGTTTTTCCACTCAAAAACCTCATGCAAGGCCACAGCCCATAGGAGGCTGAGCGTAAACTGAAGTGTGTATGGCTGAGGTAAACACCTGAGCTCATGATATAAATACAGCAAGTGAGAATCAGCCCTCAGTATAAGGGCACATTATGCTAACTATAAAGATGCCCCAGCCAGAGCATCATTTTTGGCAATCAAATTAAGCCATGAAGTGATTTTGAATCATGATAATGTGGGTTTTATGGCTGAGATGTTGTGTGCAAACTGGAAAGCAAGTCTGAAAGAAACCTGCAAGATAAGGGACTGACAGGTTTATCTCGACATGCATTATTTTTTAAAGGAATGAAGATAATCGCATTTTCAGATTTGTTGAGAAGCACGGCCCTCTAACCCCCCCTCCTGTCTTTGTCCTCATGCTCGTCTCTCATTCTGTAACACAAACACATATAGGAAGCACACACACCACACACTTACACAAAATTGCATTTGCACATGCACACAATCAACAGACCACATTTATTTCACTTTATCTTAAAAAAACACATGCAAAAGAGCAGCGCCGCATATGGTGCTCATTTCTGCACCAGTGGCCTAATGCTCTTAAGTTCATTCTTTGTTCTGAGCATCATTGTTTTAAAGGGGGAAAACAAAGCGGGGCAGTGTTTCTGTTCTGCTGTTTCATAGTAGAAAGTAGAACACTGTTGCTATTGTGTTTGTCACCTCCTAACTGCATCCTTACTGGAATTGCTGACAGACAAAGGTCACAAATAGCAGGACTGCATTTGGTGCACAGAACAAAAATGACACTGCATTTTTTCAACATTCTAATGTAAAAGAAGTGATGCTGAAAGTAATACTTTGGTTTATGACCAAATTTCTGCAAATCTTATCACATTCTCATCAGCCTCAGCTCTACTTTGTGCCTGTTATGAGGAAGCCTTTAATAAATCTTTATTTGTACAGCACCTTTTATACATAAAAGGTAGCTCAAAGTGCTTTACATCATGAGCAGTTAAAAAAAAGATGTACATAAATAAATAAATAAAACATACAATACAGCAGCATTTACATAATCCACAAACTGGCAATGTTTCTTAAATGCAAAAATGTGACCTTTATAACACTGTTAAAGTGTGATTTAAAATCCAACTCAGAGTCAATAAGGCCATCTAGATTTTTGACAACACTCTTTTCCTGCACAGCCAGACATTTCAGTCTATGAGAAATAATTTGTCTCTGTGTCTTAGAACCAACCACAAGAATTTCTGTGTTGTCCTCATTTAGTTTAAGAAAATTTTGACTCATCCAATGTGTTGTCTGGTGCAACAGATAAATATAGCTGTATGTTGTCTGCATAAGAGTGAAAAGTCACTCCATGATCATCACTGATAATTTTTCCAAGTGGTAACATGTACAGACAAAACAGTAAAGGACCAAGAATGGAACCTTGTGGAATACCTGAGAGGATATCGAGATTGTCTGAGACATGGTCAGCAAGACTGAAAAAATAACTTCCAGTCAGATAGATATGATAGGGCAATGCCAGAGATACCAACCCAGTTCTCAAGACAATCTAAAAGAATATTGTAGTCTACTTTATCAAATGCTATAGGCTTATAGGCTGGATATAAGGCCTGGATAGGCATGCATGAGTTCCCATACACAGGTCTACGTACATGTTGCAACCTTTCTAATTATTAAAGTAAATAACCAAATATGAAAATATGATTTAACAATGAAAACACATTTTATTGTATAATAAACAATCATTACACATGGAAAGGAATTTCAGTGTTTAGAAAATCATTCAACTAATAAAAAGACTCAGACAGTACTTCATTTGAGGAACCATGGAACTTTTTACCCCTTCAAACACACTGTGGCCTCTCTCCTCACAGAGCTATTTACAGGATTAGTTCACCCAGATTTAGACCTACTGCTAAATTTACTATTTTCTCAATAACCTCTAGTGGTGATCTATCCATCCACATAGTTTCTATTTTTTGTCCAGGTTTGTAGATGAATAAAATTTCACTTGTGCACAGTATTTCACAACTCTTTTCAGAATCAGTGCACAATGCAACTATAGAATAGATAATCCCAGAACTGTCTACAATTTCCATGGGAATATTTTCTAATGAGGAACCCACCGCCACTAAAAAATCCAGCAGAATCTCTCAAGGTGTTGTTTCAAAGTTGGCAGCACTGGTAAAACAGAAACAAAAAATATTAATACCTTATTTCGTATGAAATTAAATGTCACCGCCACATTAATATGCACGTGTTTAGGCCTGTTGGCCTGCCTGAGAGCAGGCAGACCTACTATTTTTGCAAGATTAGCATTTCATATGATCGCTTTTGACAGATGATTTTCTTTCAAAGTCCCCCCAAAGGATAACCAAAAGGGGTACTTTCTGCCTGAAGTCACTTTCTCTATTAGAAGTGTTGCGCAAATTTTTCGGAGAGTTGACACTTTTCATTTGGACTCGGGCAGGCTTTGTAAATGCTGTGTGGGTGCAGCCTAAGCGGTAGTTGGGCGTTTTAAGAGCAGACCGGGGCAGACATCTCAGCCAAGAGTAAATGTGCGATTATCTTAAAGGGAGGGGCTTGAACGGTTTTCAGTTCGGTTTTATCATTGAGTGTAGTGGAGGACCGACTGCTGACTGGCTCCCTCTCCTCGTACTCGATTCTACAGCTCTACTTTGTCCCGTTAAGATCCACAGGTAAGCGCAAAAACTTTGAGCTTCCTGCAGAATGAACTCTTACAATTTCATACTCGTCCGTAGGAAGAAAATTCATGACGCACTGGTGCTTTAGCGAATGAAAATTAAGATGCATTATTTGACGACGGGAGATGATCAGATTATATGTCAGTGCTGTGCGCATGGGCTGCTGATACTTTTCAGGATATCTTGGCTGTAACGTTAAGCCGCTCCCTCTTTGTGCGCTTTTCATGCAGGCAGTTTACTAAAAGCAAATGTAAACTCATGATTGCGAACTTTATGAAACTTTTCTATGAGTCGAGAAGTGACACTGTCATGTAAATGTTTTGTTAACCGCGGAGAAAACAAAGAAAAGGCATTTGTCCACTCCTGTAATGCGCGCTCAGTCCTTCAGGGGGAGGAGGAGGAGGGGGG
>JAPMOB010233520.1:6382-21762 GCA_029875015.1 Lepomis gibbosus
CAGATTTAACAGTTTACTTCAGACATTTGACTCGCCTCTTGTTCTGCAGGAAGCTGCCAACAGATTACAGAGTACATTCTGTCAGAACAGCTGAGGCGTGAGAGAGTGTGTGTTATCAGGCTCTATCTGGAGGCAGAGGACTCTCAGTGTGACTTCTCAACAGGGATTTAAGGTATAAACCTGGTTGACAGGAAAAACAGCTTCCTTTAGAGGGCCTCTCTAAACCCTTGTGAAACACAAACACACACTCAGACGGTGCCCCCCCACCAGCTGTCTGGCTGACTGGCATGTTGGCAGACAGACCTGCCCACCCATAGGTGCTCTTCTTTTAGCCGCTCCTCAGTACAGAGTGACAGCTTCCTTTCTGCTCACGCTAGCATCCTGACTGACAGGCCTTACTTATCTCCTCCAGATAGCCACAACACACTCACGCACACCTAAACACAGCATGTCACATCACATCTGCTGCCAGCCCGCCTCTCTCCTGCCCCATAAAGAGAAGCTATCACCAGCTGAACCAGGGAGGGGCAACATCCACCACTCCAAGAGAGAAGGATGCTGAGCTTTAATGCCAGTTTTCTAAGAGCCACACTTATTTTAGAGACTACCTGCCTTTCTGCCTGTCTGCTGGCTGCTTTTGTCTGTTTGTCAGACACTTGCACCTTGTCAGTCACTGTGATCGTACAACAATCAGTTCTGCAGCTATATAAAACACGGTAAAAGATCAGTCTGGTCATGTACTATAGTTACCTTCTTGTTCAGACTCAAACCAGCAGTGAATGCATCTCCTAACAGTTAGGACGTCTTCTCTCCCTTTGAGCCACAGAAACCAGTAAACTGTTCCACTGGTTGACATGGCCCTTCATGGTCCCTGTTGCTCCAAATACTGTCAGAGCACCAAACAACCCTGTCTCCTACAGAATACCTTTGTACAGATCAATTTAGTAGGGAAAATAAATGCTGCCTGGATCATGTTCACCGCTAACATGTCTACCGTCCAGGAAGTGCGGCGTTCCTCTACTGCACAGAATTATGGGGGGTTGCAGCATTTGGTATACAAGTGCACAACTTGGAAAAACTCAGGTTTCAATCCTGAGTCTGGTGCTGAGGTTTGGTCTGGATAATGGAGAGGAAATATGATGGAACCGCATGCTTCCTCCTACTATAAGTCACGGCTAACTTTAATATTTAACTATTTTCTCCAAATAATACCCAGGAGCTCTGAGGTGCCTAAACTGAAGCTTAAAAACTGAATCTTGCTGCTTTAAATTGATGTTAAAGGATATTTTGCAGATTTAGTATCAACATATTGTGATCTTCCCTCTGGTTGGTGCTACAGAGCAGAGTACATCTAAATGAACAGTTATTAGGCCATCAATCAGAGGAACAACTGACTGTAGACACACAGAGCCAGAAACATCCCAGTGACTCTGATCCACCTGCAGATTTACAATTTATTAATCACTGAAGCATTTAAGTAGTTGTCTGTATTGTGTATATATCATACCCACCAACCTCATGTACATAATACCTGCACAAACATTTATTCCAGGATCCTTTGCTCTCTGCTTCGCTACACTGCTGTCTATGTCTACAAATGTTGTTTAGTTTGTGTGTGTTGTAAGTAATTAACCCAACATCAATCAAACATGGCTTCTGCTATGTGAATCTTCATGTTTATACAGTATGTGTGTGTGACACTCTTGGACAGTCTTTTCAAAGCAAAAACACACAGTACTGTTTCACAGTACCAAGTCTAGCAGATGATCCTGAACTGTCTCCCCTTTCTCAATCCCCTCTAGCTGCTGTGGACTACCTGGCGAAGAACGTGGGCCTGTCTAGTCAGCGCAGGATGAAGCTGACCGACCACTCGGCTGTACTGGGACTGCTGCAGGTGGAAACTGGTCAGGCCTACTAGTACTTTAAACCACATGACACCTGGTCACCAGCACAACCCGCAGCTCCTACTACTATCCCCACAAACCTCCCACAGAACGTGTGTGTGTGTGTGTGTATGTGTGTGTGCGCTGATATTTAGCTTTTCTAGACTTTATTTGATGTTATTATGTCTCCAAGCTTTAAACATTCCCCATGGGACAGCAGGGTCAGCACTGTCAAGACCAAGTGTTTTTATCTGTTCTTCTTATCACACCAAATGTTGTACACAGCACCATGTATTTAACTTTTAACAAAAGATATAAAGAGTTACTATGGGAATCTCGGTGTGTCCTTGATGAATGATACGTCACAATCATTCAGACTGAACGCAGATCACTTTCCTTCTGGTTTGCATCTATTGGATGGTTGACATTAAATGCATGTTTGAAGGAAACACCTGCCGGGCTGATCACTTACGTTGTGTTTCTCTCTTTGCCATGTTTGTGTGATCGCGGCTCATGAATGCTACCTCAGATCAAGTGTGTTACCTTCTGGGCACACATAGCATCACACAAGGCTGCTGACAACAGAGACCGGTTTTCAGCTGCTGATCCATCCCGGCTCCCAGTTTTAGTGTTTTAAACTTTTGTTCACTGAGCAAAATAAAATGCTGGAACAACCCGAGACATCTTTTGTGTGAAAATTTATACAAACTGAACATTAGCAGAAAATATTGTCAGCTTAAGTGTCTTCAGGAAGCTGTGTGTGTGTGTGTGTGTGTTGTCTGTGGGCGTATGTGAGGGAGATAAAATGGACCAATCTGGAGACTCTGCAGTCCCTCCTGAAGAGGTTCGGCTGGAGGTCAAATGGCTCCTGGCTGAGCAGCTGAACTTCAGTCTGACGATCCTCCAGCAGCTGGCTACCAGGGATGAACTCTTCTTTTCCATGTCCGCTCTTGTGTTGTGCACTAGATGAACATGAACATTACATTTAAAGCGACTTACAATTGCTATACATGTCAGAGGTCGCACGCCTCTGGAGCAGCGAGGGGTTAAGTGTCTTGCTCAGGGACACAATGGTGGATGGGTCACAGTTGGGGATTGAACCCTGGTCTCTCACACCAAAGGCAGGCGTCTTATCCACTGCACCATCACCACTACATAGCACCACTAGATGGTCCTACGACTGACTGGATCTCCTGGAGTACAGTTGTACCTGTATTCCTTGGGGAGATGTGTGGGTTATGTTCCTATTCAACATAGCAACAGAAGTGCAAAATGTTTTCATGTCTGCTAAAGGAAACAGATACAAGATGTTGGCTATCGTTTATTTATATCTAAAATCCTGAAATTCCCAGTTCACAGATGACTTTCACCAACAGTGAAGTGGAGATGAAGATATGGCACATTTTCAGTTGTGCAACTGCAGCAAGAAGCAGACCTCCATTTAAAACGGGCTTACATTAGAGACATATGATAAAGAACCCCTCCTCCACTTTTACTTCTGGTCTTAATAACTGCAGTAAGAATCTGCACAGCAAAAGCAATGAGAAAGAATTGAAAAGAGTCTTAACAACAGAAAGGTGATAACTTTGCCCTGAGAAGGTTTAGTGCAGCCAGAGAGCCAGACAAACCACAAGGAGGGCTCCTCCATGCTGTGTTCAGTAGAAGAACAATAGTGTAGTCCTTCAGCAACAATCTACAATCATTTTTCTTTTTTCTTCACTCTCTGTATGTGATGCCAGACTCAGTGTTTAACTCCTGAACCTGAGTTCATTTCATTTCTCCAGTGTACCTCTGCTGCATCGGTCTCACACTGAGGCTTGTAAGATCTCTGCTGTCTCTCTCTATCTCTGGATGCTGGCTGTGTTAAACTTCTACCTTGTGTATATAAATTTTTTCACTGACAGCAAAGCGAGGCGAACATGAAGGATCAAATGTACAGAAATGTTCACTCCTGTTTACCTCTTGGTCCTCTCTCTGCTTGTTCTGTTCTGCTTTCTGTTGGGCATGCGTGTTCGTATGTTTCCATAGTATAATTTATTCTACCTGTTAAGTATTAGACTAGTGAGAAATTTGTATTGGCATTTACTCCCTCAGCCTTTCGGTGTGTCTACTGTAACACTGGCGTAACTGTTCATTAAAGCCCTGCAACTGGACCAAGACCACGTGGCTGTGCTGATTTCCTGCTGCTGCTGTTGTTTTAGGTAGTAAAATGGGAGAAGAAGAAAAAAGATTCCGCTCACTATGTTTGAGATCACTGCACTTCAGAGTTCAGCCTTTTGCTTTCCATCAACATTACGTTATCAATAACATTCAGATGAAGGATTTTTGACATCAGCCAGTGTTATGTAGACAATCCAGTGGCAGTGATGACATAAAGCCTTATGGTGATCTTTGATGGCCTGACTCTCCAGGCCTTGAAAGTTTTGATGGCCTGACTATCCAGGCCTTAAAAGCTTTATTACTGTGAACGTTCAGTGATAAATCCTGCTGTCATGTTAAGAAACAGCCGATTTTCAGTTATCACACAGAGAACCACAAAGGGAAAGGGACTTCAACAGATGCATGATGGTCCATTACATTGAAACCCTCGCCATGTGAGTTCACACAGTGATGATTAAACCTCTCACCTCCAGGTGAATCTCTTTGTGTCCCAGTGGTACACACCCACACTTCACCAACCCAAACCAGGGCAGAAAAACATTCTGAAAACCAAATCCATGGGACTTATTAACATACAAAGACACAACCAAGACAATAAATAAAGCAAATCCCGGCTGACAGGCAGATCAGCTGAATCCCCTCCAGACTCCTCCTCCCGCTGATGCTGGACTCATTCCCGGGACAGACCTGAAGAGGAATGCACAGTACAGTGGGGTTTTTATATCTGGGGTCTGTGGAGACTTTCCCATGCTAGCAGTATGTGTTTCATATCCAGCACTGATTGGTTTGCCAGGGGCAACCCAGTGTACCCTTATCCGCATCACTGTAAAGAAAGGTCCAGTGGAGAGAAGGTTTACTGGTGAAAAGTCTTTATGTTGCTTGTGTTAATGACAAGACTCTGTCTCTGCGTGGCTCTGGAACAGGTGGTGTAGCTTTTTATTTGCTCTTCCTGAATCATGGATCAATGTCTGGTTCATTTGTTCTTTCAGTGAGATGATAACTTTAACATCATGTCTCTAATGTGTAAAAGTTCTGTTTGTCCAACAGTGTTTGATCACCTTCATTTTTATTTACAGCACACGTTTAAGGTGCTGTAACTGAACAGGGAGGGGAAACCATTGATTCTTCAGTGGAGGGTGAGTAGAGAAGTTGCATATGTTATTTGTAATCAGGAAACACAGCTAGAGGGTATTCAGCTTTATAAACACCCAAAGACATTTCACCAAAGAGAAAACATTGACACGTTTTAGTTCAAATAGAAGAGATACATGTAAAGATATGGAGAAAACCGAATTTTGATCGCAACAGCAGTGTTGAGACTGACAGCATCACTTTTATCACTGACTGGGAGCAGACAGGAATGTAGTGATTAAAGGACATGTCTGTAGAAGATCAGCCCCCCCGATGGAGCAGGGGTATTGTGCACTGGGAGTACTGCTGTGACAAACACTTAGCACTGTCACAATGAAGCACTTACAAAGCCTAACAAATCCCATAATTATTCAAGGATCCATTCTGTACCTGTGCCCCGGCTGTCTGATCAGAGCACTGAGGGGATTGCACCTTCTACAATCAGCTTACACAGACAGATCGTTGTGATTGGCTAATAATATCAGCTTGTAAGTAGTGTGCTTAAGCAGTGTGAGGCAGTCCCTGAGGCAGAGAAGAATAAGGGAAAGAAATGGTTAGATCCCTCGCTCCCTCCGCTGCTGTTCCCCTGTTCCATCTCTTACCTCACACTTTGCATTTCCCCTACAACAAAAGAGAGTGAGAAGTAGCACCCCTACCCCCATCCCACCCTATCACCTTCCTCGTCATTCATTTAGAGTCAGGGTTTTCCTTAAGTCTTATCGCAGCAGTCCCCTGAACATATGAGCACTGAGCTCATGGAGCAACCTCTGCTCCCTGCCCCCACTCTCTAATCTCCGCGCTCCAGTGGCACTTTGAAATTAAGCCGGGTGTCTTCATCACCTCTGTTCCGACACTGGGTCCTCAATCAGCCTCATTGTGGAAAAAGACTACAGTTCGTCTAAGTCGACATGTCTGAGCTGAGAGCAGCTCTCAAACCTGGGCTTTAAAAGGGAACAGAGTTGATCCCTGACCAGATCTACAGAGCAACAAAAATTGCCTCCCATACTGCCTTTTCTTCAGCACTGAGAACCAAGATCCAGTGAGGCCCACTGCTTAGAGGACTGTGCCTCCTACACTCATAGAATCAGGAGTTAAAATATGTAACTATAGTTCTATTTTGTATAGACTTTGCCCTCTTAAGTGCAATTTATACTTCTGCGTCAAATCGATGGCATAGCCTTTGTGTAGCCCCCTACCCTACGCCGTAGCCTAACGTGCACCTCCTCAAAAATGTAACTACAGTCGAGGTGATGTGGACCGTAAGCACTGTGATTGGTCAGCAGGGTAGGACAGGAAGTTCCCTGTACTTTGAAATAACTTACTAGCTGCCAAAACAGCTGCTGTAACACGATGTATCAATTTATTTGACCATAACAACCAGAGCCTCACCTTGTGTCACTATCAGAATGTGATCCATTCGGTCAATAACTTTTGAAAAAGGCTATAACTGCCACACATTTAGAATTTTACCCCCATTCACGTTAACAGAGGGCTAAAATAGAAGTTAGCCTGCTCGTCCAGGAAAAGTCAACACAGTGGATGCTGTAGCACGACCGCCGACTGCCGTTTAGATGGAGTAATTGCAGAATGAGGGAGACACCGACGCACAAGTATAAATGCATGGTTACATGTGTAGCCTACGGCATAGGACCCTTCACAGGAGTATAAATCAAGCTTAAGGCAATCGCTGTTGGGTTTAGAGGAGAAGAAGAATGAGTCTGCACCACAGGCACAAACCTGCACCAGATCCCACTGTGCGGCACACTGGCCACAACACTGGCCTATGCCTCCGCAACCACTTAAGGAAATGCTTCACCAGCGGGTGAGCGAATATCGTCCAGTCATCGAAGCCTTCCAACAGAACAGGGAACAGGGAAAACAAGACGCGCTCATGCGCTCCATAGCCACCACGATCACAGCCAAGGCTGAAAACCGCAGGAGATCCAGGAGGTGAGGGACCAGCCAAACCAGCGGAAAAGCATACAACAGCCGAGGAGGTCACAGTGGTTGCATGAATGCATTCACCCTCAGAGGGGGGTCGTTATGCGAACTCAGTGAAAACCACAGGGCACACTGAGCGTTGTCTCGGTTGGCAGACCGATCCACCTCTGCCATGCCGAACCTGAGACAGACCTGGGCAATCAGATTGGGGTGAATGGTGCCATTCGTCTGGGTGAGGGCCCCCCCTCGACATGATGTCCGCCCCACTGTTCAACATGCCAGGGGTGTACTCTGCTCTGATGGAGAGCAGAAGAATATGCGTCCACAATAGCAGCCACCTGGCCAAGCCTAGCAGCTGTGCTGAACACACCCCGCCATGGTGGTTTATGCAGGCCTCTGCTACCTTGTAGTCATTGCGGAGCAGCATGTGCTGGTAGAGGGGCGACCACCTTCCACAGTGTGAGAATCTCCGACACCTTTATGTGGAGAGGCAAGTGAGCCTGCCACAGACCGCCCACCTCCTGAGAGAGGAAGGTCCCACCCCAGCCCATCAGGGAGGCATCTGTGAAGACCAAAATATGACACGTGGCCCTGCCCAGGAGGACCCCGATTGACAGAGAGAGGGGGTCCCGCCATTAGGCTGGTTCCAAAAAACCCACAGAAAGAGGAACGGTCAAGGTCAGGTGCCACTTCTGTCTCAGTGTGATAAACCACCGCTGTAGTCTCCTCATGTGCAGGAGGCCCAGGGGGGCCACCACATGAGCCACTGACATGAGGCCAAGGAGCCTGTTGATAGAAAGAGCTCTGACCACCTGTACAGCGGAGCAGCTCAGTTAAAGCATCTAGCCTCTCCTAAGATGGCCGCGAGGAACCCTAACCCTCTTTTCCCCCAAGTTCACTGGGAAACCCAGGTGAGACAGGTGTGCAACGAGCTTGGCCATCTGCAAGACTGCCTCATCCCAGCACCGCGCCAGCAGCAGCAGCAGCTTCTCCAGGTAAAATAGGACTCTGACGCCTGCCCGCCGCAACGAGCTTAGCCGTCTGCAACACCACCTCGTCCCGGCACGGTGCCAGCAGCAGTAGCTCGTACAGGTAAAATAGGACCCTGATGCCTGCCCGCCACAGCAACTCAAAGCCGTCTCAAAGCACTTGGAGAAGTGCGCAAGGCCAGAGAGTAACCGAACGGCAGGCGGTTGAAACGCAGGGACTTCCTGTGTACTGGGATGACAGACATGTGAAGGTACATGACCTTCAGGTCAATATCGGTGAACCAGTTTTCCTGACACACACACACTCCAGCACCTGTTACACCTTCAAAAGGGGAAAAAGCCCGTCAATATTGTTGAAGAGCGATGGATTAAGGATGGGATTCCCCCTGTCTTTTTCCTGACCAGGAAGACAGTTCTCCTCCCCAAAGGAACTCTGGAGGTCACAGACCATGGCAGGTCAAGCTGTTCATTCATGTGTTCATAGAACAGGCCAAGAGCTACTCGCTCTGAAAGTGGTCGGACCTGCTGATGAGGTGCACTGGTGGCCATCAAGTGAAGCAACTCCGCTGCCCCTGCCGCCATCATGAACTATATGGGACCTGCCCCGACAGCCTTCCACACACAGTTAAGGAGGGAGTGCCCTCCTGTGTGTGGTGGCATGGCCGCTCTCATGTTTCCACCACTGTACTGCTCCCCAAGTGAGGGGAGGGGGACGGGGAGAGACGTCGTCGCCGGGGGGTCCACACAAGAGGGAGTAGCCACACTTGTGGGATCATGACCTTGCCGCACCCCAGTAAGGGAAGGGAGACACATCATATCATATTACTATATAAATTACAGCATTCTCATCTTGTCTTAATTCACCACATGATACAGGGTTTCTGTTATTGTCTGAAGTTAGATTCTTGTCTGCTATTTTGTCACTTGTGTTCTGTCTGTGTTGGTTATTAAATTTGCCCCATGTCTGCCTATCAAGTGTTCCGTCTGTTCCCCCAGTTATTCCTCTGCCTGCCTGCCTCTCTGTTGCCCCCTGTATTCCTTCACCTGGCTGTCTCTCTGTTTTCCCCTGCTCTCTCCCTGCCTGACTGTGTCTCGTTAGTCTCATGTCTGTCACTTGTGTTGCTCCCGCCTTGCTCGTTGGTCCCTGTGTATATATACCTGGCGTTTCTGTTTAGTCTTTGTCCGGTTATTACAGTGTGTTCCCCTGTTTAGCCTGCCTGCTCGTCGTGCTCGTCTTGTCACCCTATTGTTTTGGATTTCTTTTGGGATTACTATGTTTTGGACTGTGTTTCATAAGCCACTCAGCCCATAAGTGTGCTCGCCTGTTGTTTGCTTCAATAAACCCTTTTTCGAACTATACCTGCTCCGCTCTGTGTCCTGCGTTTGGGTCCACCAACCAGCTCACCACACAAACTCTGACAGTACCCCTATAAACACCTGCAGCCTCAAAACTTCTCTCTGGGTTTCCGGTTTGGTGATGACTTAAATCTGTAGGAAGAAAGGAGTTTAACAACAAATTAAAAAGGGGTCAATAAGGAAATCCAGGAGAAGAAAAATTATGCTTCTATGTGTCACATGTGTGACACATTCTATGTGTGTGCCTGGACAGCATCTGGAGGACGGAAACTGTGAACACACCCACATGACTCTTGCCTTGCTGTAACACAAAATATATTGGTTTAACCATAGGTGTTATTTACACTTTGGATGCTGGGGTTTTGAATCCAAAACTGTTAAACACTTTCAAAACAGAATGATGGTAAATGTCCTGCTTTTCTAAGTAACAAGACTGAAATACATACGAAATGTTAGCAAAATCTGTATAGACATGTTATGTTTATGTCTGTGTGTGTAGGGAACTGTGTAGTGTTTTGAATAAAATTTAGTATAGAAATCAGGAAATGTGTTTGTATTTTAGCACACTTATTTCATAGGGTTGGTACATAAATTAAAGGCTGGGCTCATGGTGTGTTCAATAAAAATATGAAAACAATTCAATTCAATTGTATTTATATAGCGCCAAATCACAACAGTTATCTCAGAGCACTTTTCATACAATGTAATTGGTTGTGCGATACTAGTTAAAGCAGACTGTGTTTGTCTATTGTTTTATAATAATAATTAATTGAATTTGTATAGCGCTTTTCTTGAATTCAAAGTGGATCTGAGGGATCGTGAGGGTTGGTTGGTGGAGAGGAGGACAGTAAGGTATGAAGGGGCCAAGTGGTGAATGGCTTTGTAGGTAAGGACCAGGATTTTGTATGTGATCCGGTGAGAAATGGGAAGCCAGTGTAGTTGTTTTAGGACTGGAGGGATGTGGTGCCAGGATCTGATGATGAGTCATGTGGCTGAGTTCTGGACTAGTTGGAGTCTTTTTATGTAGGTTGAGCTGATACCAAGGAGTAGTGAGTTGCAGTAGTCCAGCTGTGAGGAGATGAAGGTGTGAATGAGTCTTTCAGCAGCAGAGGGTGTGAGTAAGTGTTCCTCGGCTCCCTTACCTTGGCCCCCCCTGCCCTACTTGCTGCTCAGTCCCCTGTGCCTGTGTTCCCCTGGCATCCACCTCTCCTTCACCTCCCTTTTTCCCCTCAATAAAAACTGTTTCACTGGAGCGTTGCTTTTGGGTCCTCTCTGTCCATAACACACACACAACAAAAGGCATGAATAAGATCTCAACACCTTTAAGTGGAAATATTGATCTAATCTTTGCGATTTTTTGGACAGGAAAGAAGGGTACTTTTGTCACCTCTTTAATATGCAAATAAAATGAAAGTCATCGTTACAAAATGTCCCCAAGATTCTTCACTCTCTCCTTGCAATGAATGACTGAATCATCAATCGATAGACTAAAATTGTCATACAAATAACCTAATCTAGATGGCTAGATAGCTATCATCTCTCAGAGATAGTTGAAAAACAAGAAACTTGCTGATAACCAGCACCTCACAGCAGCCAAGCCAGTCAATAACTTAACAGAATCAGATGCATTTCCTGCAATAACTGGCATATATATTTGTAAATCATCAGCATAGCAATAAAAAGCAATCCCAAAAGAATGAATGATCTGACCCAATGGTGCTAAGTGTAACGAAAGCCGGATTGGACCAAGGACTGAACCCTGTGGAACCCCGTGCTGAAGTGGTGAAGGATCGGAAAATGTGTTATTGTAAAACACACATTGAGATCTTTCTGAAAGGTAAGATCTCAACCACTTAAAAGCACCTGACCAGAGATGCCAAAGTATTTCTTGATTCTGTCCAAAAGAATACAGTGATCCACAGTATCAAAAGCCGCGCTAAGATCTAACAACAAAAGGCTAGAAGTCTGAGCAGATCATTTACCACCTGAGTGCCATTTCAGTAGAATGTTTTGCTCGAAAAGCAGACTGCAGCTAGTCAAAAAGATTATTAGATGGCAGATATTTTAAAAGCTGATTTGAGACCACTTTCTCAAAGACTTTAGATAAGAAGGCCAAATTAGAAACAGGTCTATAATTTTCCGAGTTTATATCCAGATTTGGTTTCTTCAGTAATGGTTTAACCACTGCATATTTGAAGCAAGCTGGGAAGGTTTAAAACAGCTAAAACATACAATCCTAGTGTTGACCATAGTTCTTTAACAACCCAGGCAGGCAACGGATCCAGAGAGCAAGTAGTTCCTCTTGCAGTCAATAAGATTTTAGTTAACTCAGCCAAAGAAATCGGCTCATACTCAGAGTGGCCGTGTCCTGTAGAAAATGGTCCTGTGATAGGGCGGTCTAATCCCCCAACATTTGACTGGGGTATCGTAGTTCGGATATCCTCAACTCTCATGAAAATACATCATAAAATCATGTGCTGACAAATCCGTACTACTTACTGACTGCTGACACTGTGTAAGTCTAACAGTGTCAAATAAAAGTCTAGGGTTATGCTTATTATTGATAATCATATTAGAATAAAAAGCTGCCCTTGCAGTATCCATCCTAGACTGATAGGTGGTCAGACTGTCATGCCATGCCTTATAATAAACTTCAAGCTTAGTATGGCACCACTGACAACTTTCCTGTTGGTCTTTCTGAGAGTCAGTAACTCATCATTTAGCCAAGGTATACGATTTTTTCCGTGTCTCTGCTGGAGCCACCCACTCCAATAAATCCCAGAGTTCACCATTAAAGTCATCTGTAAGACAGTCCACCGAAAAGGCTTGACTAAAAACTGGATCCATCACATCTGGCACTTTCAAATTAAGGTCATTTAAAGCACTAGTGTTAATATATTGAGATAACCTTGTCTTCTGCACCATTTCCCTGTAATAACTGAACGGGATAGATGTCAAATAAAATCAGCGAGTGATGTGAAATTGGTAAATCATTGATATTCTTAACTGACACAGACAAACCATGGTTTAAAACTAAATCTAAAGTATGTCCATGCTGATGTGTAGTTTCAGACACAAATTGTGTGAAACTAAAAGACTCAATGACATTTAAAGAAGACCAATAACCAATGGCTTATCATCACAACAAATATGGATATTAAAATCACCAACTATTAAAATCCTCTCATACTGCAACATAAATCCAGCTAAAAAGTCAGCAAACTCAGAAACAAAGTTTTCATTGTACTTAGGTGTTTTTGTTGTTCACTGAAGACATTTGGGTTTAAAAGATGAGTCTGAGGCAAGAGTTCAGAATTTCAGCTCTCATTCCCTGCTATTCACATCTAGATGTGTTAAACAACTCAGGACATACCACCCTTTGTTTGAACCTACCCATTTTTCAAGTGAGCAACACTATTGGAACATGTGACTGACATATGTCATTTGTTGCCCAGATGTTGCCTTTTAGGTTCATTGTCCAAACATTAAATAGCTCTGCATGACTAGTCTAAATTTTCATCGCCAACATCACCAACGACCTACAGAGTTCAGGGATGAAAGTATCACAAGCCACTGTTGGAAGAAGACTCAGAGAGCAGAAACATAGAGGCCACACCAAAAAATGCAAAGCATTCATCCGCAGGAAGAATTGCAAGGCCAGATTGAAATTTGCAAAGAGGTAAAGAGATGAGATGCAAAAGTTCAGGAACACAATCTGATGGACTGATGAGACCAAGATTAATCTCTATCAAAGGGATGGAAAGGCCAAAGTGTGGAGAAAGAAAGGAAATGCTTATGATCCAAAGCATACAAGCTCATCTGTGAAGCATGGTAGAGGTAATGTCATGGCTTGGGCGTGCATGGCTGCTTCTGGAGTAGGCTCATTAATATTTATTGATGATGGCAGCAGCAGAATGAATCCAGAAGTGGACAGAAGCATTTTGTCTGCCAGTAATAGGGAGGAAGTTTCTCATGCAGCAGGACAATGAGCCAAAGCACACAGCCAAAAAAACAAAGGACTTCATCGGGGGGAAAAAGTGGAAGGTTTTAGCCTGGCCAAGGCCAGACAATCAGCTGACCTTAACCCAACAGAGCTGCATTTCACCTCCTTAAGAGGAGACTGAAGGGAGAAACAAACATGAAGTGAAAGAAGCTGCAGTAAAAGCCTGGAATAGCATCACAAATGAAGAATGCAACAGTTTGCTGATGTCAATGGGTCACAGACTTGAGGCAGTTATTGCAAGCAAGGGTTATGGCACCAAATATTAAATGTTATTTACTTTAAGTATATTTGTTCCATCACTTTTGCTCGCCCTGGACTAACTTCGGCCCTGAAGGAAAAGTCTCCCCTGTGCTTCCCAACTACAGTCTGGGAGCTGAGATGGAAAGGTTAACAAAAGGAATTTGCCTTACCATTCCAATACTTTTGGAGGGGACTGTACTGTAATGCAAGAACTGTACTGTACTGTACTGTACTGTACTGCATTTACAGTCACAGGAAAAACTGTGACCATAAATGCAGTCTCTGAGATGCAGTTTTACATTACAGATGCATTACAACATGGTGCCTGTAGTTGTTCTGTCATCTCATTGCGAGACTCTGTAGTCCTTAGATTATTAGTAGTCCCTCCACAGCATAGTATGTTAGAAGACGCAGCTGGAGATGGCCTATTTATGCATACATGAGCCATGTGCTACGCTTGCTAATAAAATAGCATTGTGATGTCACTAAAGCGTTACTAATGATATGTACCTGCCATCCAGGCCTCTTCACAAATGCAATGTGACAAAGACAAATGAGAAATCTGCACTGCAGCCATTTTCCACCACCCCCTCCCATTGTTACTATTCTGTCACCATAATGTCATATGAAGCCCTTAACATTGTCTGCTATGACCCTGATGTTCACCAGAGATCGAACTTCTCCTGTTCCAACCGAGGGCAGGGACTGGGGGAGGGGTATATGTCTTCCAAGAGAAAGAGTTTACTGTCCAAGATAAGCACTGTTCCAAAATCTGCAACACCACAAGTAAACTGCCTTAGCCCTTCTTCCATTACAAAATACATCAAATACTCTGACACAGCCATACATGCCTTTCTCTCTGACACAGAATCAGTTACAGCACATTACCAATCCATTGCACTCTTACACAAGGGTGTAAGAACAGCCACCTCCTCATCATCATCACCAAGACAAAGGAACTCATACTGGACATCCACCCCTCCACCCCCCACTGCCCCATCTCCATAAACTGCCATCCAGTAGAAATTGTTGACAGTTTCAGGAACCATGCCATCACTATGACAATAAACTGAGTTTTGATCACCACGTCACAAACATCCACAAACACTGTCAACAAAGGCTTTTTGTCATTTATAAACTCAGGACTCTCTCAGTCAAACCACACCTACTCCTTCTCCTGTACAGTAGTATCACTGAACCCATCCTCTTGTACTGTGCCACCTACTACTTCACCATGCTCTCTCTCACCAATAAGAATAAGCTTCTTAAAATCAACCACAGATCCAGATGTCAAATACATAAAAATTACTACAACCACTGTGAATCACAGAAAAACAAAACAACACTTTAAAACATTAGAAAACAGGTTAATGATGGTTAAAAGCTACCGCAAAAAGATGCGTCTTAAGCAGTGATTGACATAACAGATCAGCTAGATAGGGTGGTGCCAGACCATTTAAGGCCTTAAAAGCAAGCATTAAAATCCTAAAATCTATCCTATAACGGACAGGTAGCCAGTGGAGGGAGGCCAAGACAGGCATTATGTGTTCATGCTTTTTTGTTTTTGTTAAAAGGCGAGCAGCTGCGTTTTGGACTTACTGGAGGCGATTTAAAGATTTCTGATGTAGACCCATGTATAATGAATTACAATAGTCCAGCCGAGCAGTAATAAAAGCA
>JAPMOB010233521.1:0-12900 GCA_029875015.1 Lepomis gibbosus
GTGTGTGTGTGTGTGTGTGTGTGTGTGTGTGTGTGTGTGTGTGTGTGTGTGTGTGTGTGTGTGTGCGTGTGTGTGTGTGTCGGCAGCTCTTGCCTAAGGCACATCAAACTCTCAGCATGTAAGGATAACCTAACAGGCATCAAGCAGGCTTACACACATTGATACGCATTATCATCACACGCTCTATTTTGGTCTGATCCCAACCTTGAAATGACCCGATCTCAACCTGCTGTCACGCTACAAGACCGGCACCAGACCTCACACTGTGACAGTGAGAGAGATAGATGTGAGGAATATCTGAGGGGAAAACATAACAAATGAACAGGGAAGCAAATGGAGATGGAAAGGAAAGGAAAGAGGGACGGCGGAAGACCGAGTAGAAGAGGACAAGAGGGAGGAAAGGTCTGTAAGAGTGATGGACAGAAGAAATAAGGTGGGTGAAGGAAAGGGAACTGGAGGAGAGGAAAGGAGCAGACAGGAGGATAATGAAGAGGAGGAGAAATAAAAAAGGAGGTGAGGAAACAAGCAGAGAAAATGGGAATGGAAAGAAAAGGAGGAAAGAAAGGGGAAACAAGAGAAAATGAACAGGAAGGAAACAAAGGACAGGAAAAGAGGTATGATGAGAAAGGAAAACTGATATGAAAAGAAAAGAAAGGATAGAAGGGAGGAAAGTACACCGTAGAGAAGAAAGAAGAAAAAATTAACAGGAAGGAATAAAAGTGAGGAGGAGAGGAAATGAGGAGGATAAGTGAAACAAAGAGAGGAAAGAAGAGAAAGAGGAATATGAAAGGAAAGGAGGGGAAAAAAGAGTATGGAAATTAGGAGAAATAAGGGAAGAGGTGAGCAAACAATACTGGGAGAAGAGGAGTGAAGAGGAAATTAAATGGAAGAAGAGGGGAGGAAACAAGGAGAGGAAAAGAGGAATGATGAAAGGAAACAAAAAGGAAATTAGGAAATGAAGAGAAACAAGCAGAAAAACAGAAAAGAAAAGAAAATCAAACAAGTTGAGGAGAGAAAATGGAAAATATGAAGTGGAAAGGAAGACAGAAGAGGTTAGAAAGATGAATAATGATAGTAATCTATAATAATTAATCATTTAGCTGACGCTTTTATCCATAGCGACTTAAAATCGCTATACGTCAGAGGTCGCACGCCTCTGGAGCAACTAAGGGTTAAGTGTCTTGCTCAGGGACACATTGGTGGATGCCACAGTGGGAATTGAACGGGCGCGGATTTATCACACCAAAGGCATGTGTCTTATCTGTACGACTGAACCATCGCCACGGGGAAAAGAAGACAGGAGAGAAAAAGAAGGTGTTGGGACCTCACTTTAAAAACAAATGCCAGAAATTTACCAGGCCAAAAGTCTTAAACAGCCTGGAGGTAAAACAAAAGCCTGATCGCAGAATCCACAATACACAGTCGATTTTTATGTTAAAACCAAACACTGTATTTGTACTGGCCGAACCACTCACGAGAATGCAGGTAGCCATGCGGTGATGCTATGACATCACTAAAGCCATAAAAAGGAAAGAACACTTGTCCCTACTCGCTTTTCCACTGCCTGCGAAAGCAGCAAAAGGAGGTACCCATTTTCAGCGCTGAACTTTGTTTCCCTAGGTGCCACTCGCAGACTTTCTTTTGGTTCTCTTTTGTTTTGTGTGTCTTTTGGATCACGAAGGAGATTCCCTAAACAGACTGACACATCATATCACTACCAAGAGTGATTTCCAAGAAATCCAAGAGGTCTGTTACCTGTAAGATTTAAGTTTCTTTGTAGTGATTTCTGTGGGGAATAACAGGCCGCCACATCCTGGTTATTGCTGTGTGCTTTTGTGCCTAGAGCATGTTTCATTGTTTGTATCGGTATCACGCTGCTGGACCTCCACTTGTTTGTATAAAGCCAATAACTGCACTTTATTGTGACCAAAGTCCAGTAAGACGGCCACCCAATGCAAGTTCGCCACCTGATTCTGTGTGATAAAGTGACAATTATTTTGTTTTACCATCGTAATTAGGATTCTGTGTTACATTTGTTAGTTCCTGTCACTACATGCAGAGTCAATAGCTTTATCATGACCAAATTCCAGGACCACAGACGTTGAATGTAAGAGTGTTGGGTACTGTGTGATAAAGTGTTACTTATATTATATCTAGCCGCAGCAACCAGGACCCTATAGACCTTGCTCTGTGTGAATTTTTCTCTTTTTCTCTTCCTGTGTTAACATATACGCTTTATTCACAGCATGTAGCCTAAATTCCAGCTGTGTTCCACGCCATCTTGGTGAGAACAGGTAGAGTGTATCTGCCATTTTGGGTTCTTGCATTTGCTTAAGCTTTAGGTGCCTGCTCGCCATTTTGGATCACTGCCACCTTAATGGTCACATTTTTTCTTTGCTCTTTGCTCTTCCCCCCCTACACACACAGACACACACAAGGTTGCTGATTGTTGTATGCTTTTTTTCTGCTTAGAATAGATAATAGTGGTTTATTGGCTGAATCATGTTGTTGATCATTGATCTGTGCTCAAGTAAATAAATGCTACTGTGCCTTTTAAAGAGGAGTTGCCTTTGGTTATTTGTGTTTTTGAGTGTAATAACAGCTGGTTGTGAAGGTCAGTGCTTGGATTCACCCTTCACTGTTCACCCTATTGATGTAAAATAGTGTTTAAATATTAGCCCTTTTTAAGACTGTTTTCACGTTTGGTTATTGGTCACTCATTCCAGGATGGTATCAGGGTTGTATTTATGTATCTTAATAAATATTTGTTGTAATTACAATTTACAGTAAATATTTACTTTTAAAATATTTTCTGTATATTGCTCTCCCATCAGATCCCGACAAAGGGGAAGAGAAGAGGATGAGAGGAGGATAAAAGGAAAGGAAACTAGAATAAAAAAGAGGAGGAAAATATAAGGGAAAAAAGAAATCGAAGAAGAAAGGAGGAGGAGGAGGAGGAGGAGGAGGAAGAGAAGGCTGCTGGGTTGTTGAGTGTGTAAACATGTGATAAGCAGCAGCTATCCAGCTCTATCTGCCCGGGCAGAGAAACAGATAAGAAGTAATCTACTCTGATCATATTTACACATACATTCACACTCTCAAACACACACTTCAAGGGAACACTTCTGGATCACAGACCTGGTTTTCAGACTTATTTCCAACATAAGAGTCATATAGGGTTGGCTGGCATGATCAATAATAAGTCAAATCATTTTGCAAGCCAAAATATCATACAATTGATTTGGTTGCAACTTCTCAAATGTGAAGATTTGCTGCTTCTCTTTGTCTTATATGATATTTAACTGAATATCACTGAGATGTGGACTGTTGGTCGGACAAAAAAAATGTTTTGAAGACGGCTCATTGAGCTCTAGAAAATTATGATGCACATACATTTTTACCATTTTCTGACATTTTAGGAACCAAATCAATGATCAATTAATCAACAAAATAAACATAAAATGAATCAATAATCCATAAATGTTTCAAAAGTCTGTTTTTGCCAGCATTTTTTTTACCTCAAGAACTGTAGAAAAGTTCCTTCATGAATTTACGTTTATTATGACTGACTCCATTAGTTCCTGGGTTTTACAATAAATAGAAATACACTTCCTCCATTTCAATCATCATGCATGGCCCATTTGATGTTAACACACACTAATGAGACATCCCCTGCTTTTAGTCGGAAAACCAATGTGTCCTTTTCCGTCCCTAAAGACACTGTCCCTATGATACTACATGTTTCATCTGTATTATGTATATAAATAATATTATTACGACTGTATGTTAAATTATGTCTATAGCCTAATTCTTCTAATTCAAAGATTCTTTTACCAAATAACAACCAGGATAAACTGACGTGTCTCTCCACCTCTCTGGACCTGCAGGGTGAGGAGGCTGCCAGCTGTGTTTCCCTCCCGTCTCTAAACCATGACACTGCAGAAGTCCATAGGCCAAGAATAGCCGGAGGGTTTCAAGTGCAATATCACATTTTCATAATGAGAGCCAATGAGCTGTAAATCCCTGCTGACAGAGTTATGGAGCGAGAAGAGCTTATGGCTGCGATACTGAAACTATTAAACAGTCGCCTCCCTCAGGCACATGGTGCTGTGTGTGTTTGTAAACACACTGTATATTTATATATGTTTGTTAGCCTTAACAAGAAACAGCTGCATGTGGGGGTTGACTGCTAAACTCCCATCGTGACGCTTAGTCTCCGGGTTTACAAACTAAGTTTTGTTTTGTTTTATTAAGCAGATCCCACATTGTCATTATGTGTGTGTAGGTGTGTGCGTGTACATGTGAGTATGTACAAACAGTAGTGGTTCTTTTCATCTGAGACAAAAATATGGACAAAGCAGCCGATTTGTTTACAGTATAATAAATCTTTTATTGTTGTGCTGTTTTTTTATGGATAAATACTTCAGTCAGTATCTACTGATTGTACAGCCTGTCCTCACCAGAAAAACGGCCAAACAGGCTTATTACAACCCATATTTACATTAATGGACGCGGTGGGGTGCATGACTGGGTCAAACAAAGTCAGGACTTTCACACTGGGGCCCAGGTTTCAAGTACAGTGTAAATCAAGTGAAGTTTGACTTACTTAAAGTTATTATGAGTGAAGTCACAAGACTCACGTCACTTATGTAACATACTTGTTTTAACCCAAACCATAACCTGTTATAAACCCAACCAAACTGTGAATACATGAGAATACCAAAACATTTGTAATTGCAACAATTTTTAGTAGTGCATTTATGTGACAGACATGCAGAGTATGCATGTATGTCATTTTGAGACAATTGACAATCAACCTATATTTTATCATTTCATCATGAGAAAGTGTTGCAGTGGGGGCAAACTGCTGGAAAAAAATCAGATGTAAGCTTATTGTATACTATGCTGCAAAATATAAGTCTTTTTGTAAACATGCATGTTTTTATGACAGACGGACATTAGAATAAAAAAGGAGGTGATGCCAAAAGTCCAATTATTCTACTTATTATGCAAGTTCAGGCATATATTTTGCTTTTTTATTGTAATGGAACAATTTCTTTTACGTAACTCTAAGTTCCCTCTTAACTTGAAGATAACTCATGCTTTACATGTCCCCTATTATTTCTGTCCAGTCTTGAAGGCATAATTTCTATTACCATAATTTTGTTACAAAGCAGAGATCTGGAACATTTTTAGTAAAATATATATAATTATTTAAGAATTTGTTGTATCAATTAAAGTAAATTCTACAACTACAACAAGAGGCTTTTGAATGAAAAAAAATGCAACTGGGAAAAACAGAAGTTTTTTCAGGAAAAAAATAACAATGAAAGACCAAATGTTTTGTAAATGAATTTACAAACAGCTGCAGCTAAAATTAATAATGTGATATTTAATTCCTCCTAATGAGTAAACATCATGTCGTCCTCTACCAGAAGGTCAAGAGGTCAGCTGAGCAAGACCTCTGGAGCTACAAGCCATTCATTGGTTTGCTCAAAGACACTTCAGCACAGATGGGGAATTTGGGGGGATTTTTACTGCAGGCGATGTTTTCAGAGCTCTGCTTAAAGGAAAGTAAAATAAATGCAGCTGCTAAAAACAAATTAATTGCTAAGAGACTCTCAACTCTCAATGGTTACGCCTGCAGGAGGGTGTCTTTCTGTGTATGTGTGTGTGCCTTAGGCTAATTAGAACTCAGTACACACGGGGGCAAGTTGTAGTGCATGAGGTGTCGCTCATTGTGTAAACTCACACACTTTTACATTTACATTTATACAGATGATTCATTTTACAATTTTCTCTGTTCAGCATGCAACGCACACAGACACTTTTGAGGACATTGCATTGATCCTCTACAGACTTGCCCTAACCTTAACGATACCAAACTCATGTTTAACAGCAGACCTTAACCAGACCTTGACCTCACCGCAATAAAGTCATCGATTGGCATGTTGTCCAAACATGATATGATTGATTTTGAAATAAACGCAGTATAGTGAGAAAACTTAAGAGTCGTCCATGTTTTTTCACTCCAGGTTATCAAATCACATCAAACACTGCATCCCTTCAAACAGTTCATCTCTCAATTCCTCAGCATTGATCAACTCCCCAGAGATAAAAGAAAATGAGGCTGGTTTTCCTGCACCAGTGTTTGGTGTGACGATCCAGAGAAAAAGTGAATCACAAAGCACTACAACAAAACAACAAAAGTATTGTTGTTATACTAATACTGCTAACTTCAAAGTAGGATTAGTCATGTTTTACAGAAATAAGCTTTTGGTGTGATCTGGCTCATATGTGATTAAAGTGTGATCAATCCAGCATCCTAAAATAATTTCACTAATCCCGCCTAAATCTATCATTTGAGTAGCCCCCAGTGGTCATCTTAATGTTGGATTTTAGAAAGACAACAAGAAGCCTCATCCCAAGAAACTTCTCAAACCACTCTTAAAGCATAATCCACTTCTGCATTGTTTAATGTGACAAACGCAGACTGCTATTAATTTTTCGGCAAAAACCCAAATTATAATCCTTGAATCATAATTCACTGATAATCATTTCATTAGTTTTTTCATTTCTATATTTCTATAATTTCTATAATCTTACATTATTTGTTATTTTTAAGTTGAGATGGGAAATTGCTTTTGCTAGTAAGCCCAACAGATGAAGATTTTGAAATTTGATATATTGGCCAGTATTCTTTTTTAATAATAATAATAATAATAATAATAATAATAATAATAATAATAATAATACATTTTATTTGTAATGCACTTTTCATCAAAAGATCTCAAAGTGTTACAGGTTTAGGAAACATAAATAAATAAAAGAATAAAATTTTAAAAAATTAAAATAAAAATTTTAAAAAATTTAAAGAATAAAAAAATGAGATTCTTTAGAAAAAGAAAGAAGAAAAAGAAAGAAAAAAAATTCCAAGAAAAGAAACCAAGAAAACATGACATGCATTGATCTTTGGCGTATGCAGTTCACACAATTTGAAAGTGTAAAGTTGTGTTATTTGTACGCAGATTGAAAAGACTAGGTTGGTGTATTTACTAAAATAATTATTTGTTGTACGCACTCAAGCCAAAAGGGCTGGAAACCAGTGGTTTAATCTTTACCTATGCATTGTATTTATAAATGTATCATGTGTTTTTTTTTTGCTTAAAATCTTAATCTCAAAAGTTACTAGTAGGGCTGACCCCAAATAGTTGAATATTCAATGCTTTGATGGGCAGAGCCTGATTTGACTGTCAATCTCACAGTCGAAGAAGCTTAGCAGAAAAACAAGGATCATGCCATTTTGGCGATATGGAGGTGTTTAACGTCTGATTTTACATAGAACTACCAGTTTTCTCCTAATAAGTTAATATACAGTCTATAGCAATATACATTTCAACATTTAATGCTGTAAATAAACATGTGAAAAGAATAAAACTTTCAATAAATGTTTTTTATAAAAGTGCATGAATAAATCCAAAATTGTACCCTAACCCTGGGTCGTCAGTGTGCAAGTGTAGGCTCAGCGTCTATGTGTGTAGTGGCAGTGGAGGAACACTCGCTGAAGAGAGAGGCCATTCTTCACTGGTGTTGTGCCGAGTTGTCCGCAACTCACGTGACTTTCGGATAATTTATCACCTTTGATGAACCACACAGAATATTTTATAATATTTTTAAATTGACAGATACTTAAATAGAACCGCAACGTGCATGCAGTTGTCGGCAGCAGGGCACGCACGCAAAAGTCTGCACAAGACCAGTGAATGACAGGTGAGAGAGAGAAAGAGAGAGAAAAGGGTCTTCAAAAAGCCTCAGTTTTGCTGGAAATTAACTGTGTAAGTTGAATGAAGAGAGCTACCGTATTTCCCTCTAAAATGTAGTGGAGTAGAAGTATAAAGTAGTATAAAATGGAAATTTTATAGTACCACAAATTTGTACTAAAGTACAGTACTTAAGTAAGTGCACTATCCACAACTGGCTCTCTTACAGTGCACTGGAAGGTCCAGTGTTTCTCAAGTCAGAAGTCCTCAAAGGAGTTGCACTACAACAACAAGTCAATACTACAAAAGAGAAAAAGATGGATACATTTACTATGATGCAGGTGTGTTTGGGAAATATGCCTGCTGACATGCAGCAGATGAAAAATCACAAGAACAAAACTTCCTTGTTTCGTTTCTCTTTTTGGTGGAGACTAAAGAGCGGTGTGTGAGAGAACGTGATAGATTCACACTGCAATCCATCCTGCCACACAGTGTTTCCACTATTTTACCGCCTCTCTAATTCCGTCCTTTTTGTCTCTATCAGCGAGGATGGATCGCAAACATCCTGGAAGGACCTGTGCATCTCTACTTCAACTCAACTGATCGTCAGCTCTTGGCTAACAAATGGACAGAGAGAAGGCAAAAGAAAGAAAGGCAGCAAACAACAAAGAAATTATAGTGTGGTAGGCAGAAAGGAGAGAGAAAAAAACAGTGATTGAGTTGAATTGCGTTCTTGGCTCATTTTCTGGGTGCACAAGGAAAGCAAGCAATGTAGGGCTGAGTGAGAAGGCTGGCAGCACTTCATACAGCTGCAGAAATGACATCCTTTCTGCAACCAGACAGCATAGCATCACATGTTTTTCCTGAGATTGTTCCACCAGTGTGTGCTGTTACAACTGTCAACTGGGTGCAGTGAGGAAGGAGCACTTTTTTTTTAGAGAGAGTTTTTATTTTAATATCGAAAGCAAAAATCAAGCAAAAGCCCATATAAGTGGAGCATCTAGAATGGTTGTTGTTTTCCAAGCTCAACTTTCAATCTTAGGAGGATAGGTCCTAAATGTGCTCAGAATAATGGAAAATTTGAACATCTACAGCTCCATGACAACTCAGAAAACTACACCTGCTACTGCAATCCTGTCTTCTAGAAATTACATGTAAATAAGTAGTAATATATATTTTAAAGAAAACATAATGGCTGCCTGGACTGTCAGCATTTTTTAGCTGAGACAGACAGAACAAACCCTGTACACTTGTTCCTCAGAATTTTTTGCCCTGCCTGGCTGCACATGTAACGTTTGCACACTGAAAGTGGATGATGGATGAGTGATAGACGTTTCAGGACGTAAGAAGTGCCAGTGATTGCTGTCAAGAGGCAGACAAGAGGAAGGAGAATGAAAAGAAAGCCCAATTTAAAGGTAAGTCGTCTTTTGTTAACATTTGCAGCTAACTAGCTAAGTGGTAAAAAAAGTCAACAGTAGACAATGATGCTACGATTATTTAGCAGCCTTACGAAAGAAGCTGGTCTGCAGCGGGCAGTGTAGTAGTGTAGTGGTACGGCAGTGGATCATTCTGCCAGACGGCAGCAGGGTGAATAGGTTGTGGCTGGGGTGGGTAATGCATAAACAACTAATAATTTACACTGTAAATACACTCGTTAGTTTGAACTTAACACACAGATGGTGCCACAGGCTGCAGTGTTTGTCTGTAGCAACAGTTTTCTAACCTACAACTAACTACTAACTGCTGCTGATACACGTCACAGTAGCATGTGACATTGTCTAGCCTACAGTGCGTGTGTGTATATGTTGTTAGCCTAATTAGAGCTTTTCTAGGTTTAAATACTTATTCTTTTTATTCTTGTTGGAGGACCTGATAACACATGTTTCAGCTCTGCACACTGACTTTAGCATGCTGAATGGAGGTGCACACAGCTTTGTCATGTTGGCTGGCTCGTCTTTATCATCGAGTCTAAACCCAAAATACTCCTAAACAGGGGCAGAGGTATTTCTCTTGTTTACTAGTCCCCTTAACAAAAATATTAAGTGGTAGGCCAAAGAGATAAACAGCAAGTGAAACTTGCTTTAAAGCTCAGTAAAACAGAGGGGAGCTGCAGGTTCAGGTGATAATTCTCTTTAGGTACATCACTACAAGCGACCCCTTTCACTTTCACACTTTTCTGCTTGTTATACTGTCATACTACATTTTTAAATTACATCACATTAATGCCACAAGTGACATTTTTCACCAAAATATCATAGTCTCACATTAACCAAGTGCTATGAGTGCCTATTCATTAACATAAGTTAAAGGTTCAGTGTGTATTATTTAGAAGAATCTACTGACAGAAATTCAATATGATATCGATAACTATGTTTTCAATGGTGTATAAAGACCTTACATAATGAACCATTATGTTTTTATTACCTTAGAATGAGCTATATCTATCTACATACACCGTGGGTCCTGTTTCATGGACATCGCCATGTTGCGCCTGCCATGTTTCTACAGTAGCCCAAATAGACAAAGAATTTTGGTGATGAGTTTACTCTGAACATTTTGCTACTTGGTGAAAAAATTCAGGCGGCATCAGATTTCCTTCCAAACACATTTGCTGTTACAATATTAGATGTACCATAAAGTAGTTTAGGATTTATTGAATTAATTTTGTCAGTGCAATTCTGAGAGCAGTGACAAAAAGTGAATTTAATCAATCCAAAACAAATTTGTAAGTGCCCCAGTTTGTGATCTTAGCAGTGACTGAGTTACCCTTTGATACATTAACTTTTTTTTCCCTTTAAGACTGCCAGAGGGTCACCTAAAATAAATGCCAAAGCCATGTCGCAAATGCCAATCTATGTTTAGCTTTCACACACCAAGGCGGACCATTAACCTCTATTCATCTGCTGATTGGCTGCTGTGGTCAAGTCAAAACTGATCAATAGAACTTCCTTTTACCCTCCAACCAGCCTTGGCAGAAACCTTCGATGTATTGATCAGTTCAACTGTCTTTTGCTGGCTGAGAAATCTGCATGTGCTTAAAGGGCCCTACGAAACACTTAAAGATCCTGCAAAGAATAATCTCTCCAAACACACACACACACACACACCAGCTTAAACTCTTATTAGTGTAAGCAAGGAAATAACAAATGAATGTGTTATGACTGTTATTTATAAATCCTGATGACTTTCATATGAATGACTAAATGTCTTTCAGATTCCTACAGCTTAGTATCCATTGAGGAAAATGCTGAATTAACGATTTCAAAGAAGTCTGCATAGAAAACCATCGTGTTTCAGGAAAGTAATTTAGGCTAAAGTTGTTTAAAAATGCATTTAAAATTATGTTTTTTATTTAATTTTGAGAATAAAAAAAACTTTTTTTGTCCAAAATCAATTGGAAAGAATGATTTGCTCAAATATTTCTGCTACTGAAAAGGTCTTTAATCAAATCACCAGAAATATGTACAATTTATTTATAAGCCTTGAGGTTAAAAGTTATTTTTTAGCTTTGAAAAAAGTTGTTGAGAAAGCAATATTTCCACAATCCATCAATTAGCTGTTCTGGAGCTTGTGGTGAGATTTTCTAGATTTTTTGTGGTTGTTTAATAATTACTCCTCGATAGACCATTGAGTCAGATAAGAAAAAACTGCACAAAAACCTTCAATAGATATTCTATATATAATGCAGTACTTACTATATTCTCTGTGCATAAATCCCTAACTAGACATGCCTAAACACACACTAAAGCACTTGTTAAGTTACCATGAAAGTCTGTTTCCTTATTCTGCACATGCATATCTTCACAAACAACCTGGTTTAGCCTGCTTTCTTTCTTTAATTAGGATTTTAAAATCGGTCACACATCAAAGTTTCTTAAAAGTCCAGAATTTGTCTCTCTTTCTCTCTCTGAAACTGGCAGACTGTTATTATTCCTCGTGGTGCTCTTCATCATGACTTGCATTAAGATGCACTGAGACAGCAGTAAAACCTTTTCCACGGTTCAGTTTAGCTCAGCAGGCAAGAGGAGAAGAGGAAGAGGGAGAAGCGTGAGGATGAGGACAGATAAGGGAATGACAGAGAGAACAGGAGCATGGCAAAAGGAGTTGAGGATGAGGAGAAGAATAAAAAGAGGTAAAGAGAGGATGATGGTGAGGGAGGGAGGGAGATAAGCAGCAACAAGGAAAGAGGACATTGACTTTTGATGTGCTCTAATAGAACATCTCACAACAAGGCTGGGAAAAAATAACTTTAAAAAAAAGACTCACACACCCCCGACACTCAGCACCGGCCACCCACATGACCACAGCTGACATTTTAATTAATACTGTCAGAGCCTTTTCTTCAGTCATACATATTGAATTCTGCAGCTGCCAAACATTCACAGATGTGACAGCAGCTGTGTTTTCATTTGAGTGTCTTTATGCACACTGGGACACATCAAATTAGAAACGCTGAATGGAAAGAGCACATTATAACTAATTTATTCAATGTCTTTACTTATGAACAATTAGTGATGGAAAGTGGAAATGCGTTCAATAAAGACAGAGTAATTTGTGAGTGTAATATGTCTGTCCATCATGATCTTTCAGAGATGTATGTGTATTGTCTGTCCTGCTAACGCAATAAAGGGCAACACATACATGCCTCCACGTTCAAGCAAACTAACATTACATTACATGCTCTCCCCAGACCTAGACTACTTCTTCTAACCCTATGGCAGTCCCAGTGTGTGCAACTGGTGGCAATTAACATGTGTAAATTCAACACCACTGCAGGATGCAGCCTGGGTGTGTCGCACTTACAGTAAGTCTTTGTCATGGCCATGTATCCACAGTTTGGATAGATTAGAGCAATTCTGGAAACTCTCCTTGCTTAAATAATCTCATATGAAAGCTGTCAAAGCTCATGTCAAGCAATGGTCCAATCATTTGTTGGATGCAGATTTTTTAAAGATATTTGTGAATCTATTATTTTAGCTGTCAGACAAAGCATGTTACTTGCAGTCTTCTGCCCTCACTGTTTGTGTAGGTGCACAAGGTTGAAGACAAGATTACTTTAAGGTTTTCACTAAAGTTATTGTTGTAATATAAAATATTGTGTGTGTGTGTGTGTGTGTGTGTGTGTGTGTGTGTGTGTGTG
>JAPMOB010233523.1:0-14604 GCA_029875015.1 Lepomis gibbosus
GAGAGAACTAAACCCAGACTGCCCTTCCTTCAGCTTAAAAATCACTTTATACTCTTCCGACTGGCTACTGCTTCTTCTCAACCCCTTTACCTGCTGATCTCTCCCTCCATCTGACTCTTGTAAGTCACTAGTTTTATTCCTTCTTTTCCTGTTCTTCCCCTTACTATTTCTTTCCCATCCGCCCCCACCATCATCTGTGTACTGCATTGCAGGAGCAAAGTCTTATTATTGTAGGCTATTGACTAATATTTTAGCACTACTTAGGCTAAATTGGGTAACACCGCGTGTCAAACAATTCTGCTGCTCTAAGGCGCTCTCCAGCCACAGACCCGCCCACCCACCGTTAGAAGTGTGTTCCTCCGTGGTCTGTTGGATTTTGGAGTTCTGTCTTGTCTACTGTTTTGTAACCTGTGTGTTTCCCTAGGAATCCCTCTGCATGTCTGTCTCTGTTTTCCCCTGCTCTCTCTCTCCCTGCTTGTGCCTTGTTACCTTGATTCCTGTCACCTGTGTTGCTCCCACCCTGCTCGTTAGTCCCTGTATATATACCTGGTGTTTCTGTCTTGTCTTTGTTGGATCATTGCGCTTCTGTTACCCTTGGTGTGCTTGTGCTTGTGCTTGTGCTCTGTTTGGATTACCTTCGGCTACCGTCTGTTGTGGATACCCTGTGTTTGCCTTCCCTGTCTTTTTGGATTTTGAACTTTGGATTAGGATTTGGTTTTCTGTGGGACTTTGTTTTTTGGACTTCGTTTATCAGCCACTCACCTGTAAGTGTGCTCGCTTTTTGTTGCCTTTGCCTTTTTGTTAAATAAAGTGTTGAACATCACCTGCAAGTGTGTCCTACGTTTGGGTCCTACAACCTGCCTCCCACACCATGAATCCGAACACTACCATTCTATCCTGTACACCTGTCCTCTCTATCTCCTTAAACACCTCCACTAGAATTGGTGCAATCTCAGTTTTGTATCCTCCCACTACGTAATCCTTCTATTGCCTCTAAAACCTCTTTTACGTTTATATCCATATCACACCATTTCTTACCCTCCATACTCAGGCTACCTTCCACACTGCTTAACACTTCATCTATGCTTTCCTCTTCTACTCACCCCTTCTTATACAACTCTCCATAAAATTCCTGCACCCTCTCCAGTATCTCCACAAAATCCCCTGTTACTTCTCCCTCTTTATTCTTGATCTCATGTATATATGTCCAACTCTGCTTACTTTTCTCTAACCCTAGGAAAAATCCAGTACAACGTTCACCTTCCAATGCATATTTCCCTTTACTCCTCAAAATTGTTCCTCTACACTTCTCCCTCTCATACCTCTCTAACTCAGTCTTTACTTGTATACATTTTTCCTGATGCACTCTCCCTGTCCTAGCACTAAATCTATTCTACTCTGTTTCAACACACCCTCCCTCATCTGCCTCCTTGTGAACTCTTTCTTCTGTGGGTTCTCATACCTCGATACATCTATCAGTCCCTTATCTCTGATCACCTCCAATAACATGCATCTTGATTTTCCCCATCTAAATACAACCCCTCTACCCACGTCTAATCTGTTACATTTTGTATTAAAATCCCCTACTATAATGCACCTCCCCGCTACTAATCCTTTCAACTTCTCTATAATACTTCTCTTTTCTATTTCAAAGTTAGGAACATAAATGTTAACTAATCTAAACTCTACATTTTGGTATTTGAATTCCAGTACTATTATCCTCCCTGTCCTATCCTTATACACCTCTTTTATACTCTCAACATTATCTTTTTTAACCAGTATTGCTACCCCTCTTGCATTTTAGCTCCATTATTATAAAACAAGTCACCTCCCCATACCTCTCTCACCTCTTCTACTTTTCCCTCATCCCAGTTTGTTTCTTGTATGCACAATAGGTCGCTTTTATAGACATACAATAACTCCTTCACCTTCCCTCTATCCCTTAAACCGTCCACATTTACAGAAGTTACAGTGGCCATGAGAGGAAAACAAAATAAACACAGTCTAACTGAAATGAAAGGACAAAAGAGGTCCATTGTCAGTTGTCCCAAAACCACATATAGACCGTTGGAAAGTCGCAGTCCAGGGACAGGCATAATGGATTGCAATTTTTTACCATAACAAAATTAGCCTTCATAACAACCTTTGCTGTCCTCGTCAGTGTTACATTTTAATAGGGTATATTATTATTGAATTATCATGTAAATAAATAGAAATTACTTAAACACAATTACAAATTATAGTAGAGACCATCTTGCAATGGGATCACGAGCCGCGACGCCAGTCAACATGTTGACGTCCCGATCCATGAGGTACTTAGTAGTCATTAATACATGGTTTGATCACACAAATGTCTTCATTTTGATGCTAATTATACTGCTGTAAAGTTTGGTGACTTCATCTCCACTCTTGTTGCGTTGAAAAAATCTGTCCACAGACAGAGAAACAGTATAATTAGAGACTAAAATGCAAACCTGCAGCTAGAGACATTTCCTCCTCTAACACATTTCACACAGGTTGATATAATTTTATCTTGTGAATCTTCTAACATTGATGGAATTTGTTTATATCCAGCCCATGTTCTGCACCCCAAATATGCACACTGATATTATGCATTAAACATACAGTATGCCTTTTCACAGCACACATTGACTTGTCAAAGAATTCATTTTATTATTTACACCTGTGCCGATCCTACTGTGAGCCTTTGTGAGATCCACAATGACCGTCCAAACATGAAACCTGTCTAGCATGGATTTTTTTCTGTCTCCACGTGCTGAGCAGTCATTCGCTTAGACATCGACCCTGTTCAGCACTTTAGTCAACTGTTGTTGTTTTTAGATGTGCTATAGACATAAAATTGACATTGACATAAAGAAAAACATAGCATCCAAAGAATACAGCCACAAAAAATAACTTTAATGCAATAGTGATTTAGATGCCAGTGGTCATGAGGCTGTTTGAATAAACAGTGAGTATATTGCATAGGTTGTTAATCTGGGACAGTCCTGCATGAAAGCTAAGTGAAAAACAACAAACTTCAACAATTCTTCAGTGTCCCTAAGCAATAAAGTTCATTTGTTCTTTTCTCTTCCTTTTGACCATTTTTAAAGGTGACTGCATTTTCTGTGGACCTTTTCTTTAAACGTACCATCTCCCAATGCTTGTTTTACGATATTACAGGCCAGTTTTGTATGCATGCCAGTACAATGCACGGAGGTGGTGAGACAGCTGGCCACTATTGCCATGAAGAAGGTGCACTGCATTGCAGAAAGTGTGCAGAGAGGCGTGTAGAAATGCTTCTTCATTCAAACATTAAATCACACCATGACCTACCAATCTAGCAAGCATATTTTATAATGGTTTGTAAAAACAACATTTGAATCATTTAATCTTTTCACATTTGAAGATTAGCTTTGAGGTTTGCTAAAAATGTTATAAATAAGAACAAGTTACTAGTTTGGCTTTGATATAAATAATGTAATAATACATAATTCAAACAGACACTTCTCTCTAAAAACATTTAAATATTTTCAAATATTGCATTTACGAAACCAAATTTTGTGGTGCTCTTATTCATAAGCAAAGTTTGAAACAGATTAGTTAAAGCCATTTTCAAATGCCAAACTAGAGGGGGGTGAGAGCAGAGGTTTGCCATAATGACAGGTTTAGAAAAACAATCTCAGCCTCCCTGAGCAGAAAGTCACATCAATACCACATTTTAAAAATTGAATAAAAACACTCAAAAGCTTGGCAAAACACACCACCCTCCATACTGTTTTTAAATCAGTACAACCAGGTGAAACAAAGCTCACCGTCTTGTAGCTGGAGATTTTAAGTACTCAATGCAAAGGCTAATATTGTGTAACACACTACCCATTGCAGTTCACACATATCTAACACTCAAACCAAATATATTTCTTTACAGGTCAACAGAAGTCCTTGCTATTGCACAGAAATACAGGGTATATTACAATGGGTACATCTAATGACAAGGCAGGTTATTTAGTGACATTTTGGTTTGGTTTGACAGCATAAATGTTCATTGCTCTTAAAAGAAAAAAAGTAAACCAAAAGACCAACAGTGGTTGCGTCTCAAATTCCATTATATCTTATGTTTGAAGATGCTTGCACCTTCGTAACTTGAAGTGAGCATGCATCTTCATATTTTCAAATTACAGGTTAAAAAGGCAAACACCGTTTGATTAGGCTCAGCTTCTTTTAACATCCCACTACAGACTTTTGAGACAAAACATGAAACCCCCTGTTTTAACTTCCTCATTGCTGCGGTGAATGATATTCATAGAGGTGGACAAGTGCTAAATGAGAGCAACATGATAATATGACATTCAAGAGCACATTGACAAAAAACACACAGGCCTAATATATACTTTTCTTGTAAAAACATGACTAAGACACACACATTTTAGTTTACAGCTTTTGTCTAAAAAGGCAAGAAAGTCAAATAAATATTCTAGAAGATGCTTAAGGACAAATGTTCTCCTTTTCAAATTGAGAGGCGGCTGACTTACAGTGACCTCACAGGCATGAATGGAGAGAGAGGTAATGTGACTCAAAGCCTGTCTTCAATTAGCTGAACAAACAGTTTTGACCACCAGCCTCTCAATTTCAAGAAGTTATAAAAACAAGACAACGGGGGAAGAAAAACCAAACGATAGTGACAGAAGTCTTGCAACAATTCACCACTGAAGAAATGTAACAATTTAAAGAGTCAGACAGAACTGTAATTGATATTTAAATATTGCAAAACATACAAAAACAGTTTTCTTTGAAGTGTAAACATTAAATTGATGTCTGATGTCATTTTTGCACATGGAGAAATTATATAAAATAAATCATGTCTGTCATAACTATAAATTGATCTCATTAAAATGTAAAAACAACATACTATATCTCCATTTCGTATTATTACTGTAATAATAATAATAATTCTGTTAACATTTGTTGTGTATAAGTGTTTTTACTGCACTGCTATAAATAGTTATATGTAGAACATCTTAATTCATATTTTGACTCCTCCGGCTTTGTCTTTACAAGGCAAAAACAATACTTGTGTCTCTGCCACACTCACACACACACACAAGCTGCCACATTCACACTGGCTCTATGTGCGATTGAGGGTCTGGAAGATTCTGGATATTTGGAGCATGACCGGGCCAGTCTCCGGGTCGTTCATCCACTGGGTACTGTTCAGAGGATTCTCCAGCATGTCTTCAAATGCTGCATACAAGAAGTAAGAAATAAATATATTTAACAAAACCAGCAGCCTTTAAATATCTATAAAATTCAATGTAAAAACATCATCTGTTCCATTCTGTCAAGATACTTTCAATTGAAGTACTCAGACCCAACTCTCAGGGTACTGTCACAATCAGACCAAGATCACTTGAATAAGGGGGTTCTCGGAGTGTTTGTGGTATAAAACCTACACTTCGTGATGATAAAGTGATTTGACATTATTTCAGCTAAAACCGAACTACTATTAAATCCACCTGCTGCTTACATACTTGTAAGAAAGCAATCTTTGTAGCATCTAAAGCATACAGTACTGTAAAGATGTGGAAAATGTAAGTAATGTGAGCAATAGTAAATTAAGTAAGAACACTTGCACAAAGTGAGGGATTTTTGGACAAATTTTCAGGTATAAGATTAAACTGTTATACCAAACAGGTGCTAATAATCACCAATTCAATATGTAGGTGATGGCGCCGCGTAAGATGTCAGTCTCTGGATTATGCTCTGCAGTGCTTTTTGTGTTTTTGTTTATTACTGTAAAACTTCAATTAATAGCCGAGTCCCAAATAGCTGCCTATCTCCTTTACTGGTATGTTGTGGGAAGCCTGTGTGGTCGCCCGCTTTAGCTTTTTCTAAGCTGCTTACATCGTTAATACAAATATTAATGTTTCAATGTATCATCAATATGTCAATGTGGACATGCTGAACATCCTTAGATCGGTTAGATTCTCCCCAATACCACTGATAAGTTCATTTAACAGAAACAACCAGACCCAAATTCGAATTCTCTGTTCCTTGATTAATTATATTCCTTTAGTCTGTAAGGGTCCACAGATCAAAAGAATCAAAACAGCTTTTCATAAAAATTAATCCAAGTTGTGAATCCTGTCATGTGAAGTCCATCGCCCTGCACCATGTAGTGGTTGCTGCCTTCAAAATAAAAGCGCATAAGCCTTTTGTCGGAGCTAGAGCAAATGAATGACGTGTATTTGATATTATTTGATCATTTTTACATAAGCATTATTCTGTTTGAAATAAATAAACTGTTTTTATAGTAGTTTCAGTTTTGTGCAAAAGAATTAAAGGCCTGTCCCATATGGACACCTGTCCCAAATAAGGTCAATTCAGTGATTTTAGCAAATAAAAGCCCGGGCTATTATTCAAAGTTTTATGGTAACTCTGTTTTCTGCTGTCCCTCCTTGGTAACTTTTACCAAAGAAGAGCTCTTAAACATCGGACTTTCAACAGTTACACCGCTCCTGATCGAACCTGGAACTTTCCCGGAGTTATTAGTTGGAGGAGCAGCAGCTCAAGGGAAGGGAAAAGCGAGCTGGCGCACTGGTTAAAATGAGACAGCGGGGTTTTCGCACTGCGCTTCCTTCTGTCCACCTGGCGAATGTCCACTCTCTGGCCAACAAAATGGATGAAATGCTGCTCCTCAACAGAACTAACAGAACTAACTAACAACAGATCTGCCGCCCTCTGTTTTACCGAATCCTGGCTCACCCAGCACATCCCGGACAGCGCACTTTTCCTGCCGGGATTTAATCTTTTCCCGGCGGACCGCGTAATGGAGCTCTGTCTTTAACTGTGCCAGCCTTCACCTGTCAGTGGATCACAAACCACCTGACTGACAGGAGTCAGCAGGTGAGGCTGAGTAACATAACATCCAGAACCCAATCTATTAGCAATGGCGCCCCCCAGAGGTGTGTGCTCTCCCCCTGCTATTCTCCCTCTACACCAACGACTGCACCTCAGGAGACCCATCCGTAAAACTCGTAAAGTTTGCTGATGACACAACGGTCATCGGCCTCATCCGGGACGGTGATGAGTTGGCCTACAGACGGGAGGTTGATCAGCTGGCTCTCTGCTGCGGTCAGAGCGACCTGGAGCTTAACACGATCAAAACTGTGGAGATGATCATGGACTTCAGGAGGAGTCCTCCCACTCTGCCCTCATTACTCCACTCAACAGCCCTGTGTGTGCTGTGGAAATCTTCAGGTTTCTGGGATCCACTATATCCGATGACCTAAAGTGGGAGCCCAACACTGACACCATAATCAACAAGGCCCAGCAGAGCATGTAATTCCTGTGCAGGGTCAGGAAGCTCAACCTGCCTAAGGAGCTGCTGATCCACTTCTACACAGCCATCATCCAGTCTGTTCTCTGCAGGTCCATCACTGTCTGGTTTGGATCTGCCACCAAAAAGGAACAGACTACAACGGACAGTCAGGACTGCAGAAAAGATTTTTTTTTTTCAAATCAGGACTTATACATTTCCAGATTCAGCAAACATGCGGGAAACATCGCTGCATATCCATCTCACCCTGGGCACAACTTATTCCAATTTCTCCCCTCTGGTATGCGCTACAGAGAACTGTACTCAACAACAGTTTCTTCCCACAGGTCATCACTCTGATGAACAGCTGACTCTGACTCACAATGTCAGGAACCATTCCTATGTAATAACCCAGTAATTCTGCCACCTGTTTACTGGCTACCACTTACTATTTATTCATCATTCTCTATTTCAGAGCTGTTCATTTTGTATATTGTATATACAGTATACCAATCCACCTACCTCCTGTACATAACACCGCACATAATACTTATTTATTCCAGCATTCTTTGCACTCATCACACTGTGTACATGTATGCATGTATGTGTATGTGCACCTGTATATCACATCCATCCCCGACATGTACATAATAACAATAATGGTAATAATAATTTTCTCCTGCATACTTTGCATTCTGCTCATTGCACTATTGTCTCAATCTGTCTGTTTTGTTCATAGTGTGTATATGTGTTCTCTATACTGTAGTCTTAGTGTAGTTATTCTCTTAATATTATTGTATAAGTAAGCACGTTGTGAGCACTATACAATCCTGAGTCAAATTCCTTGTATGTGTACACATACCTGGCAATAAAGCTGATTCTGATACGCAATCATTAACTGAAACAGAAACAGCTGTTTAGGAGGAATAAAGCTTGGTCAAACTCAGCTAACAAGGTGAGTTTGCTAAAGACAGTTAACTGTCAAAAGTCATACACCATGGCAAGACTGAGCATAGCAACAAGACACAAAGCAGTTATACTGCATCAGCAAGGTCTCTCCCAAAAAGAAATTTAAAGGCAGACAGGGGTGCTGTCCCATGTTAAGGACCGTCAGAGCAGCAAAAAACAGTGGGACCTTGTTACACCCATCCACTGCCCAGAGAAATCTGATCAGAAGTAGCCTTCATGAAAGACTTTTGCCCAAAAAGCCAGACCTCCAACATAGAAACAAGGCCAAGCAACTCAACTGTGCACAAAAACACAGGAACTGAAATATTTGGCTGTACCAGAAGACAGTTTGTTCACCAAGGGGTAGGAAAGCTATGAAAGAATGAGTGTCTGCAGTAAAGCATGGTGGAGGTTCCTTCAAGTTTTCGGCTGCATTTCTACAAACAGAGTTGAAGATTTGGTCAGGATTAATGCTGAAAAGTACAGGGAGGTACAGGGAGGCATCTTACTGTGTCATATTATTCTGCAATATGACAATGACCCCAAACATACAGTGAATGTCATTAAAAACTATCTTCAGGGTAAAGAACAACAAGGAGTTCTGGAAGTGTTGCTATGGCTCCCACAGAGCCCTGATCTCAACATCCTTCAATCTGTATAGGATTACTTGAAGAGAGAGAAGCAACTGTGGCTGCCTAAATCTACAGAATAACTGTGGGTAGTTTTCTAAAATGTTTGGGCCAACCTACTTGCCGAGTTCCTTCAAAAACAACACCGATCAGCCATAACATCATGACCACTGACAGGTGACGTGACAGGGTCCTTGCACCATTTAACTGTCAAATTCAACGCTTTTTAAGACCGTTTAATACCTCAGAAAATATAATTTAAGACCCCAAAAGCTTCGACACTATTTCTTTGACAGAAATATAATGCGCCTCTTTAACTATTCAAACGATACTAACGTCACTTGATTTACTCTGTTGCTCTGTTTCATTGTCTCTATCAGCCTTATGTGTTGTGTTCTTTTTCACCTCGCATTTTATAGCAAATTTAACCCTATAAAAAATTGTAAAAAAGAGATGCGTGATAGCTCTCTTTTAATGAACAAGGCAATTTGGAATATGGCCGGTTTACATATCTACATGCAATAACTACGTGGGCAGAAATACATACCGGTTGCAGTCTTTTGTAAATATAATCTGATATGTCTGATATTTTAGACCTGCAGTGTGTCCATACAGTGTGTAAACATTCTCAAGCAGCAACAATCATTGAACACACTCATGTTTTTGGTGAACTGATTGTGTCTGTGAACTTGAACTCCTGCAATGCTGGGTTATACTCAACATACACTATTAAAGTAACAAAGAAATATACAGTACAAAGAAAGGTAGCAAGGAATTGATGCAAGGCGGGACTTAAGTTTTACTTTCACCTTCCAGCCAAGATATTACATTGGCGCATCGCTGAGAGGTAATTATGGATAATCCACGGAGGAAAACAAATTAGTGAAAAGAGACAAAGTTAATATAGTCTGTAGTTAGAGATCATTTTTTAATTCATTAAACTCCCATATTCCCATCTTCACATCAACCACGACTGCTGTTAACGATAGATCGTTCGGCGCGCCGCCATCTTGCCGGCGACCTACGGGAGCCATTGGGTTCATTTCAGTTTCGCCGCTACCTCAAATTTATCTCATAGAAGAAGAGCGTGTTCGGTAGAGGCGGACTTTATCGGTCTCTGCTGGTGAACCGTAGCAGGTACAACCTCATGCCATATATCAATCTTTAGAGGAGAATCAGCCCTTTAATTTGACACCAGGCCTGTAGGATGTTCTGTTCTCAAGCTGTGGGCCTTTAAAGCATGGGAATGATTTTGATCATTTGTAATGACTGGTTTTATCAACATTTCAATGTTTTAGAAGCTTTATGTTATTTGGAATGTGGTTGTATGATCTCAATCTAATCAAGCATTTCTGGGATGTGCTGGACAGAAAGGTCAGATCCATGGAGGCCCTACCCCGCAACTTACAGGACTTAAAGGATGTATATAAACACACATACACACACAAACCATGGTAACACATGCATCAGTACATAATAATGAACTTTCCCACCATAATATTAATGATTTGAATTAAACATACACACTGAACATTTAAAGTGTGATTTTTTTAGAGATTCTTTGTCTGTCAAATCACTCACAATTATGATTGTTCCACTAAATTTGACTAGACTGTACCTAGCAAAGTCTTGGGATTGGTTAGACCCAATTGGACCACTGGATTCTCCAGAATGGCTTGGAATAGCGGGCTGTTGGTGTCAATGCCTTTGTCCATATCTTCTGGAGAAGGTTTCCTGTCTCCCAGCAGCCACTCGCACTGCAGGAGGGAAAAAGAACACAGTGAGAAACCAATGACATGAATGACGACACATTGATATGTGAAGTCTAGCATTGTTTAACTTTGAACTGTTTTTGCAGCAAACACAGCCTGCTTAAATGACTGCAAGCAGTATAATGATGGATGTGTAAACCTACCGCAGCATCCTGTTGGTTGTTATTCACCCTCAGAGCATCAATCACCTCCTTTTCATCAAACCCCATCTCCATCAATGCAATGACAGCCTGCAGAAAAGACTGTGTTTAGGTTAAGAACTTCTCAGTCTACTGACAACATCATAAACAGTCACAGTTCTGTTATGGCAGAAAATTGTGTGTTCTTACATTTAATCTTTACTATTATTGTTACTCTTATTGTTATGCAGGGTTTTCTCCTGTTTTTCCCTGGGCCTTTTGGGGTGTGACTTTGCGTGGCAGTAAGCATGATCGGTACATGTAGAGCAAAGGCAATGAGTTACCTTACGACTGAAATGTATAAATTTTCTTGTTATTTCTGACCATTTGATAAACACAATATATCCACAACATGAAGGAGTAAAGATATAAATTAGTGTATCAATAAATATTATAACATTAAATACAGAGTATAATAATATATTTACAGGTTACACTTTCCATGATCACGCTCACTGATTTGTTTATGCAAATTACTAAATTTTCAGTACAAAAAAGCATTCATACAGAACGAGTTCAACATTTCTAAAATTTGCTATAGTGCCTCAACCGCAGTTAAACCAACGTAGCAGCTGGTTTATTAATCCAGCGCCTGCCGCATGTGTAAAATACAGCAGCTGTGGATGAGAGGTGACTGCTGAAAGTCAAGACATTGTATTTAAATTTATGTTTTGCTTGCTAAACAGTTCTAATTTTGTGTATCCTAAGGAAAAAAAGTAGCCTACACGGGGTTGCTCCACTTTAATCTTGAGAAGATGCAAGGCTGTAGTCTCTATTAATTCAATTTACACTGTAAATTTCTACCTAAAGCAAGGCTTTTTGAAGACCCATTTAGCTTAGTAGTTGGCTATTTAAAAACAATATAATATTCTTGTGTGTGGTTCATCATCCATCCATCGTCAGCCGCTTAAACCTGCATACAGAGTCGCAGGGGGCTGGAGCCTATCCCAGCTGACATTGGGCAAAAGGCGGGGTTCACCCTGGACAGGTCGCCAATCCATAACAGGGCCACACATACACAAACAACCACTCACATTCACACCTAGGGACAATTTTAGAGACACCAATTAACCTAGCCTGCCTGCACCCCGAGAACATGCAAACTCCACACAGAACATGGGGAGAACATGCACACTCCACACAGAACATGGGGAGAACATGCACACTCCACACAGAACATGGGGAGAACATGCAAACTCCACACAGAAAGGCCAGGGCAACCGCGCTGCCCCTTGTGTGGTTCATCAACGATGATAAATTCTCTCGCACCTCGTGGGATAAAGTCCCACGAGGTGCAGACAACTGGGCACACCAGTGAAGCTGGGGCTGGTCTCCTCAACATGTGTTCCTCTGCTGCCACTGAACGCACGCATGCATAGTCGAATCAGGCTCCGCCCATCAAAGCATTGAATCTTTGACTATCTGGGGTCAGCCCTACAGTTTAGTTTAGTTTTTCTATATCTAGGATGTATTTAAATAACCGATTAAACATGTTAAAGGTATAACATAATTTAGTCTTTGGTTTTGTTTTAACACTGATAAATTACTTTTGTAGAGAGGGCCAGTAAAAACTGTCTTTGGGCCAGTAAGCTTCAAACTTTTTTTTTAAAAGTTTAACGCTGAGCCCTGCAATTTATCCAAAATAAATATCAAAAATATGTTTAATGAGTAAATCAATGTTTTATTCAATCATCCTGATGAATCACATTAAAAGGGCATTATGTAGTAAGTAACTTTACTGTAGTGTTAGTGGATGGCTCTTCCTCTGTGTTGTCACTGCTTTGTTGAAGTGTTTTATATTATGTGGGTCACTCAAAATCACAATTAATCTAAATTGAACGTTACAAAACATACAGCAGCAGGTCCGAGCTAATGTAGCGTTAGCTGGCTGCCCTGCCTGCATCGCTGTAGGCTAGTAAACAAATTGCTCCACATTTGCTTTTTCGAGTTACATCCTTTCTTGCAGACTAAATCAACACTTTGACATAATACCGGTGGTACACAGGTTAGTAATATGGGTAGCATTAGTTGGTGAAGTAATGTGGAAAGCGACACAACTTTGTACCAGATAACGTTAGCAACAGGTCGGCGTTAGCCGGCGAGCTAACGTGACTCTCACCGTGTTTCTCCAGCTTTTGTCATGTTCACTGTGTTTTTATTCAACATCCTCTGAATCTGTTTGGTATTATGAGCTTCAGCACATAAAACTTTATTGTTGTTTTGAGTCTGTTTTTTGCTGTGAGCCGATAATTTTATAGTGTTAGTGGACTGCCTGTCATTAGCTGCCGTGTTGTCGTTGTAGTACGAGAGAGGCTCAGGAACGCGCACAGGGCTAATTCTGACCCAGAGACCTCACATTAAAACCAGAATAGTTGGCTGAGGGAAGCAAGAGAGAAAACAAGCATGCGCTTCATTTCTAAGTGAGTTTTCAGCCCAATGATAATAAGGCAATGGAAATTATATTTAATTTAATTTAGACCTTAATTAGACTACTTTAATTAAAACTTTAAATGTATAATACTGCATAATAGAGTTTGAGAATCAAATGTATTCTGCATCAGTGTGGGGCAAAAAAAAAACATCTGAAAGAATTCACAGACTGTACTGTTATTCTTGTCTGTTCCGTTAGTTTCAGGTGCTTTCTCGCTTATACGTGGCCGCTGAAATAAACAGGAAATATGAAACGGCCGAACGTTAGATGACACGCGGTGTAACGTCGGTATGGTGTACCTGATACCAGTGATATTACGATATTTGATCGTGAACGATTAAAATGTTTTCACGATCTGCATTTTCATAGATCGTTACTCTCGTGCTACAGTGCGCGATCTATCAGTTTTAGTTCTATGGCTCACACACAGTTGACAGCTCTGTCAACATCGCAAGTCAACTGCCTCGCTGCCTGCGTCCTCCGCTGTCTACAAAGGCGACACTATAACTGTTCGGCATCATGAAATTAAAGTTAAAGTTTCTCATGTCCTCCAGCTGCTCTGCCTCAACTCTCTGGGATTTATGAAGGCTGCTGATGAAGGCTGCTGATGAACAGAAAGTGTTACTTATTGCTATAGTAACCGCGGCCAACTAGCTGCTGTTATATAATTAGCTCAGTTACACTTCTATTCAAGAACTGGAGGTTTTGAGGCCAGGATAATGTCAGAGAGCAGTACCCCAGAACCGGAGCCGAGCAAGCGGTCAAAGAAAACTGCACTCAGCAGCCTTCCAGTGAACACGGCATGAATGGGATCGAACACAGAGACCAAAAGGGAATATAGTACCGAGGTGATTTACAGAGTTTGTTGATGGATAGATACATTTACTGTTTGCCAAACCAATAACTGTATCTGTAACTAGTTAGCTTGGTTAGCAGTGCTACTAGCTGTCCTTTATTGGCTGAGTCTCCTCTGGGGTGCAAAGAGTCAAACCCGGTGTGACAGTTTAACTGGTGGCAAAATTAACTGGCGATAGTCCCTGATGTGTCGTAGGCATGGCTTCAGGATCCATTGACTGCAAACCAGGAAATACGTTCCGATAACTTTGTTTATCTATGTAATGTATCGTTATGTAGATATCTGCCTCTGAATGGAGTTTGCAGGCTACATCGTAGCTGCATGATGATCCACAGGGACCTCTGCCACCTGCAGATTAGTTTAAAGCAAGGACTGTGAGCGTGAACATAGAGGTGACTGTGTCGCTGTTCAAAACACTGCAAAACGTCAATAAACCGTCCAAATGTTCATGTTGTCTGTCTGATTTGTACCACG
>JAPMOB010233524.1:0-16572 GCA_029875015.1 Lepomis gibbosus
CTTTGTTTGGCAGTCTCTAGAGCCTCAGGTATCGACAGCTTGTTGTATTTCTTAGGTAACCCCTTCCTTACACCTTTCTGAAGCTCTGATAGCTGACTAACCTCTCTTCGTGTTGCCTTGATCTTGGCCTCTAACCTTCTCCTCCATGGGGGGTAATGCTCTTTGTGGCTTGTGGTGTTCATTTATAGCCAATCATCTCTAGGATGACTGTTGCTGTGACATACATCAGCTCATTGGTATCGGTTATGGCTTTAGTAGGCCTAATATGTAGTGCTGAATTCACATCTTCGAGCAGACTTTTCTTTCAGAGGGTACTTTGTCATACACAGTACAAAAAATAATAATAACAATTTTATATGTGTATATATATATAACATAATAATATAAATATATATAAATATAGATATAAACTCTGTAATATGCTTGTAGTGTTTTATATCTATGGATTATATTGTAGGCAAGTCAAGTGTGTTGATTTAAGAGGCTAAACTGATCGTCACCTGTCAGCTGGCCGCTTGGTCATCACTTTTAAAAACAAAATCTTTCATTTAAACAAAAATGCTCCAAACATTTTTCTAAATATAACATGATAAAGAAACAAAATGAAATATAACCACTGCCATTAAAAATAAAACTGAACCATTACATTGGCTGCAACAGTGAGCTGTGTTATGGGGAGGACGAAAAAAACATGGGCTCCAGTCCGGCTCAGGCTGAGAATTTTGATTAATGCTACCTTTTCTAATCCCATAAAAGGTATAACTTTGACATTCTTATAAAAATCTTAAATATTATAACATCGTTTCAAGGGTAGCGTATTCTGACTAATATCCCCTATGAAATAATACAGAATCCTTTTATATTACACCACTACTCACTCCATGTGCACTGTAAGGCGATTGCTGACAATCAGCCACTGTCTCGACGGCATGCCCAACAACAAGGTTGCACAGATTTTTGGGAGTGGAAACAGACCACGCTTGTTGGTCATATGCGCAGAAGCACTTAGTAGCACATCTCGATAGGTAGCATAAATCAACAGAACACCAGGCGAGGGCCTAGATTGTTCACGTGCAGGGCTCTACCCAGGATGGTAAAACACCAGCAGTGCGTGGAATCTTGTATGGGGCCTTCAATTCATGTGTACTTCTTTGAGTGCCCAATGCTATTTTTCTTGGAGCCTGTCCTCCACAGAAAAGTGACCACATAGGTCGTTCTAGCCACTCAAAATTACGACTCATGTTTACGTTTTTGTGGCAGCGACCTCCAGTGGCTGTCCAACACAAACAAATGACAAAGACGGTCACGTATTATAAATAGCCAGAAAGTTGTACTGGTGGTGGTGGGTTGGATAGTAAGCTGGAGGCTGGCGGTCGATTGCCGTGGGAAACGCAATTGATTGTTTTTTCAAGAAGTATTAACTATGTTAGCTTTGTAGCGTTAGCATCTAGCTAGCTAGCTATGTTAGTCTTAAAGGCGTTGACAGCCTCCCTTAGCCCCTAATCATTCCCCAACCTTCACAGGGGTGTGTGCCCAAACCTAAGTCAGTGATTGTATGCATGTGGACAAGTAAACCCAACAGCGGTGCATCTCTAGCAGCTGGGGTTCACCTTCTTTGTCTCCATGTGTTAATGTAATGTGACGAAGGTCACTTGATTTCTTGAATTGCTGTTTTGGGAGGCATGGACGAATGCCACCGGTAGGGGCACTATTGTAGGATACGCTCATTTGAGTCATATTTGGAGATTGGTTAAAACCACATATGTTGTGCTTTAGGTTGGAGGACTTGTTGTTTTTCTTGGTAACTTGGAATTTTCGCTGTCTTGTCTCCACAACGGTAGAATAATCTCCCCATTAAAAGGACAGCACAAGCCCACACATCTTCCATCGCATCGCAGATGTGAAGACTGCCCCTTTGCCCTCTTTAACTGTTTCTCTATCTCATTATTTTGTAAATGTTGCACTTGAAGCAGTTCAGCATGTTTGATGAAGTTAATGCACTTGCATGTTTCTAGCAATTTTTGATTGATTATACTTTTTGAAAATAACTTCAAATAAAAGTGTCAGCTGAACGTAATGTAATGTTTAGGCATCACTTGGTTATGGTTAGGGAACGGTCTCTGGTTTAATTCAGAAAAAGTCTGCAGTGCATGATGTTTATGAACATTCAACCAAAATCTTTCTCTTCTCTTCCTCCCCGACCAGCTTCCTGCAACACCGGTGTGATTGATAAATGTAGTGCTTCATTCACTCACAGAGACATTGCCTCTGAAATAATCCAGGCAGTGATTACGTCTGTCACCACAATGTAATTGGGAAAACAATTTAGTACTATATAAATGTAATTTCTAGGGCACAGAGATGCTTTAATCAAGGTCTGACTTGACCACTTTGCTGTACAGTGTTGGGCAACTTCATAGAGATGGCAATAACAGCTCAGGGAGTCAGATCTTATGGCTATGTTCTTTCCAAGAACTGGTTCACACTCATTTAATTTCTAATCTCCACAAGAGTCCATATCTCAACAAAAATCTCCTCTTCGGAATCCCAGCAAACAAACAAAAAATGCTTAATTTGAATTTCAATACAAAGTTGGCCAATGACAATAAAACCAAGTGACGTCTTTTGTGTCTAAGGCCTAATCCACATGGACACGGGTATTCGCATAAGCAGAGTTTTTCATCCTTCGTTTTTTTAAAAATCTCTGTCTATATGAAAAAGCAAAAACATTCTATAAAGCGCTGTCAGGATCATGGCAAACCACCAGGTGGCAATATGACCCTAACCGCAAAGCCATGTTGGCCTATCAGAGCCTAACAAAACTGTAAACAATGGCGCACAATCAAACACAGCAGATAATGGCGAGCACTCGCAAGGCAAAAACTCCGGTTTTACTGTCTACACGACGACACTGCAACATGTGTTTCTTAAAATCCTCACCAAGGCAGGGATTTTCAAAAATGACCTGATACTGAGTTTCCGTGTGGACGAATAGACAAACCGCACAGAAAGAGTCACATTTTGGAAACACCTGTGTTCGTTTAGACAGGGCCTAATAGACAAGCTTGTGATTCTCCGACAGCACGGGAGTTACTGTCCCTCTGTACTGTACTGGCTTTGTACCTATTAGCCTAGGGAACATTTATAAATCACTTGAATGGGCAGTTGCAATGGTACGCTGTTTGGGTTTGCATGTGGCACTGGAGTGCAACAGCTTAATACGCATAATGTTTGGGGTAAACAATTGAGAGATGTAGTAATATTTTGTCATGTTTCAAATACTGTACATGTCCATCCCGTTGGCACCTTAGAATTAACACGTCTGTTCTTTATCTGTGTTAGTTGCCCCTCTGTGCACACAAGATAGCACCATGGGTTCTATTATGATGAACCCATTGGCACGGCCAGATCGTCTAGAGCATGCCAAATGCACCTGTGGTACACTCAGGTACGGGGTGGGATCAGAAAGAGTATATTATCATACATTAAAGGTGGGTGCGTCACAATCCTTACTTTCAGCCTGTGTGAACAAAGGGCTCTCACCGTCATAACGCACTGACAGTTTGGGAATTCATAAGTGCATGTTTTTTCACTACTGTTACATGCTGAGTGAATGAATACAGCAGCTCAAATATACTGCCAAGTGCAGACGGTAAATGTACTTTTCTGGGCATGCTGAATATCTGATGGTCATCTGTGGTTGAATAACACCACAGTTCCTTAAATAAAATAAAACATTAAAATGTTGTACTTTTTGGCATGCTGTTTCTTTTCCTCAAATTATTTCCTTAAGTTTAATTCAGTTCGATTTGAGTGTTTGATGTACAAAACTATTTGCTCACAATCTGGGAACTAAACTGTTGCCTGTTAAATCTCCATTATTAGAATTTTCAGTTTTGTTTCTGGAAATATTGCTATAAAATGGAAACCAAACAATCTCTGTAACATAATTTGCACCAAGATACCATGGCATTACTTTGCTTTGGCCAGTTAAGTTGAGCTGCTCCTCTAAAGTTTCACCTAGTGTGAAGATGGCCAGTCAGGTTCAGGATTACGTATAAAAACCATATACTACTATGTCTGTCCTTCAGATTTACCATTTTTTTCATACTTGAACCACATTATTATTATTAGTGTGCTTATGCAGCCATTGCGTTCATAAATTCTGCCAAGTACTTGGAAACCAGAGGAATTACACATGAAAGTTACCCTACACACTTCCAGACAGCAGCGCTCTCTCCCACAAGCTTTATGCACTATATACATTATAGACTACTCTACTAGAGCCCTGCACAGGCCTGAAAATTTATGTTCACACCTGAAACATTCACACCCTGCAGACTGGGAGACTAACAGCATATGCAATTTCTCTGCATTTGCCCAACTTAAACCTGCCAGTGTGAAGAAAATCTTTTACCCATTCTCAATAGCGATTTCAGCACCATATTGGTTAGGAGCCATGTAGACCCAGCTTTGACTTAAGGCTGCTACTAAATGTCCAGTCTGGACAAACTGGGACTCTTGTTGGCCAAGCAAGGAAAACCAGAGAGTGCTGTGCCCGCATCTTCAAAAAAACCCTGGTCATCAACATCAAGCACTCTGCAGGTGGTCCATGTTCTGAGGTGTCAGCATAAGACTCCGACAAGATGAGAGAAGGTGGACTCAAATGTCAGAAATGTCCATATTATCATCTGGTTGCTTCTTTTTACATTCTCCCCAGATGGAAATTCAAAAAATGTTGTTTTGGCACCCATTCATCAGGAGCTATGTACACAAAATGTGGCATATCAAGATGCTGATCAGACAGCATGGGTTGCACAGGTGTGCCTTAGGCCCCGATCAGACAGAATGTGCTTTGCGGGTTCGAAAACGCGAGTCGCACAGCAATGTCTTTTTTTGGTTGAATTTGGAAACAGCAGTGCGCTGCGTTTTTCTTCATGTTGCTAGACAACCACCGAATCAGCTGTCCTGTCAATCAAGGTTTATCACCATTGATCTGTAGGATAATCTGTGGTTTGCTTTTGATCACAACTGTGTCTTTTGTCGTATTTAATAAAAATAATAGACAAGCGAAGGGCGCTTGTTCTGGCCTTGACTGAGGATGAGAGACTTTTAAACATGCTGAAGACAAGGAAACGGATATCGGTGTGGGTACATGGGACCCTCAGTAAAAGGAGACACTGCGGGGAGTACTTCGCCTGGATGATGGTTGAGTCAGTTTGTCTGCTGTCAATCGTTGGGCTTAGCATCACAAAAATGAACACCAACTACAGGGAATCCATCGGTCCTGGCGAGTGTCTGAGCATTGCGGTAGGTTATGCTGCTGTTTCTCCTCCATCGTTGCAGTCTCTGCACAATCCAAGCAGCTGTAAACTTCCATCGGCACAACCAACACAGCCTCTCCATTCATTCGATTGGACAATGGAAAAAAAACGCAAATGACGTCAGGCTCAGAGTTGAATTTTTTCAAGAGGTCAGAGGGCTCCTTCCAAGCGCAAGGCGCACAGGGCACTTAAACAGCGCACAGAGCGCTCACTGCCAATAGAATAGAAGCGTATTAATTTAAAAACGGCGCCTCTAACTGCATAAAACGCATTCTGTCTGATCCGGGCCTTAAGCTGGCCACAATAAAAGACCACTAGAAAATTTGCAGTTTTCTCTTTAGCATAGAGTTGATTAGGTTGTTGATTGTGGCCTGGGTAACGTTGTGAACAATATTTAAGAGAAATAGGCCTTTTGTGCACATAGAGAAAGTCTTAAAGCTTTGAGTTCAGCTCATGATGAATGGCGGCAAAAACAAAAGTGTTGCATTTATAATTTTGCTCAGTGTATGTTTTTAAATAAAACTCTATTTATTGTTTTATTTTATTGTATTTTGATTTAATTGAAATGTTTAACATATTTTAATATACACTCCAACCACAAATGAGACTTCACAGATACAGTTTCAACAAATCTAGCTGTGTTTAACAATAAGTTTTATTCACTTGATATTGATATGATGTCTGCCCTTATATATCAACAGCAATAGCTTAATAAAACAAGATGGACCCACCATTTGTCAGATGATAGTCAAACCAATGACAACCTCCAATTGTGGCAACATTTTTTACATTATTCACAATTTGTGGATAGATAGACAGAAAACAGAGTAAATTAAAATGATGAAAAAATAATAAAAGAAAGCTTTGCCAACTTTTGTGGATAACTGTGTATATTAACTTATCATTTGTCTAATTTTTTTTTGTCCCTTTCTTTCCTTTCCTTTCATTACTAAAAACAGTTTTTCGAAACACTGACAATACAAGATAATTGGGCAAAAAATGTGCAAAACAGTTTGTAGCCTAGATAATATACCATTAATATTTATCAAATATTCCTTATTGACATTATCGCCTGTATTTTGTCTATTAAAACACTAAACACACACTCACATTGACTTATGCATGCACACAAACCCTGAGACACCCACTGACACGCCACAATCTGACTCTGACACGCTGACACGCCACATCTGGGGACACTTTGCGAATGAAAATCAGGCTGATTTATCATATGGGTCAAGAGAGAGAGAGAGAGCCATGGAGAGAGTAAGAATGAAAAACGGAGCGAGCAATCAAAAAAGAGTGAATGAAAAGGAGAAGTAAGGAATAAAAAAACAGAGGGACAGAAAGAGAGTAAGGCTGTGGTACGGCACACGTTTTGGCTTGTGAGAAGCTGTCTGTGTATGTGAATACCCTGGAGACCCTTTGACACATACACACACACACACACACACACACACACACACACACACACACACACACACACACACAAAGAGCATGGCCTGTGGTCAGGCTGTGTGCTGTGTACCATAGAGCGAAAGGACAGGTGTGTATTCAAGCGAAACCTCTCCCTGTGTCACTGTCAGTGTGTTTGTGCATGTGTGTGTGTGTGTGTGTGTATGTATGGGGTGAGTGTAGCTCTGGCTAAGGGGTATACTCTTATGTACATTCATTGGCAATGTGCACTCAGCGATGTGCATGAATCTCCCTGTCACCCACACTCACACACCTATGCAGAAGCTTTGTCATGGTGTCAATAATCTATGGCATATCTAATGTGACAGCAAACGCACCCTCTTTCTTTGTGACACGCACACACACGCTTACACGTGACTGGGGAAGTGTTGTTGGACAAGCCCATGTGATCCATCTGCATCCCCCCAAAATCGCACAGGCACATATGGCTGTTTGCATGGACATGTGATCCAGCTGTAAGTGTGAGCATTAAGGGTAAATTAATATCATTAAGCTAATAACTAGGGCTGGGCACATTAATGCGTTATTATCGTATTAAGACATTAATTAACACAACAATTATTTTATCGCATGTTAACACAGTTTTTAAAAAAAAATCTTATTATTTTGACAGTCCGTTGCTCACTGGCTCTGAATACACATACAGTCAAACCATGGGTCACGGGAGGGGTGGGATGTTGATCAGCCTGCAAATCACCCACCCAAACAAGCAGCAGAGGGAGGCTTCGGCAGACTATGCTGTCGTCTTTTTCCGTATTTTTCCACCCGTGATCAGGGCAGCAGGTGAGCCGCTTGCTTGCTAATGATGGAGCCTATCAAACAACTCAAACACCTCAAACAACTGAAACCAACATCTGCACCCTGTGTGTTCAATGCTGATTTAACATTACCTGGTCTGTCCTTGTAAAATATCCACCGCGACTCAAGTTCTTGTAAGGCGAGGGAACACATGCACATACCACCACTACCCCTCCATGCCATCCCGATGTTTCAATGTAGATTTGTGTTTGCAAACCACATGTTATTGCACTTTTGTGTGTATAGCAGTACATTTAAATTAAAAGTTTGCAATACACTACTTTAGAATTCATTATTCAATTTTAAGACAATCATGCGATTAATCGTGATTTAAAATTTTAATTTTAAGTTTCCCTGCACTACTTATAACACTTATTTTTGGCAATATAAGAGTGTACAAGGAAGTCTCACAAATCAACATACACCGCAGAGTTTCTGACAATGCAGGTCTTGAAAGAAGCCCATCATTTTCTTTCGTAGGATATGAAATTAGCAAGTCTGTTATGCACCATGTAACTACACTGCCATCTACTGACTGATGGACAGAAATCTCACACTTATAGTGTTAAAAATGTATGTTTCACAGTTCAAGTAGTTAAGAGTCAGGAAACTTGAGAAAACCATGCGTCCCTGATTTCAACGAGAAATCCTCCATGACCAAAACTCCTCCTCCTTGGCTAAGTGACAGAAAAAGCTGCACATGTCGTCCTAGCAAGGCTGGCCTTCTTTGAGCTCACATCTTTCTTTAAGTTTCTTTTGTGCCTCATTAAAGCGAGCGTACAATTCAACTATTTTCTCAACAAGCCCTTGAATACATCAATACTAAACTGAAGAAAGTTTTGTTACTTTGTTCTTGTACCACGTTGTCTCGCGAGTTATAGTAATGGCTGAACAAGTTAGTTATGAACAGGAGAACCGCTTTCCTTCCTCAGCGTAACTATAGCTGTACCTGTGGCGCTGCAGTCCAGCCTTAACTTTCTGAAAAGAAGCTTGCTCTGTGTTGTAATGCAATGAAGGTTAGAACAGAAGAAATGTTTAGTCTTGCATCCTCCAGAGAACTGCTCCCCCCAGGTCTTGGCCCTGATCTCTGCCGTTGGCCCTGAAACAAGAATGTCGTACCAGTCAGGAGACCTCATCCGCTCAGTGACGAACTGCTCTACAGGAGTCACCTGGGACTGCACCTTCAACTGCACTGCAGCCTCAACCCTGCACACTGTCCTAAAAAGACAGCTGGAACATTTGGTCTCTGCCAGCACTTTAAAAAAGAAGGCTCAATCACTGTTTATATGGAGAAAGCGTTGATGTCAAATAAAATATATTAAGTCACATTTATTGTACCATAGCATTATGTTATCTTTTTTTTACCATTAGATCACATACTATTGCCATCATTTGACTATTGCCAACATCTGCTGTTTATCCATTGTGCTTGTATCTTTGCCTTTTGAATCATTCGTCTATTCATTCACTAGGTATTTAGCTACAAATGCATACCCTCATTTACTCAGTAAAAAGTTGTCTATGTATTTTCTTAGCAGCAGAAGACAAGGTCAATCTGTTGAAAGGAATCAGTTCCTTCTGAAGAGACTGATCAAAGAAATAATTTTGATTATAGTTATAGTAGTAGAAAATAGTTTTGATAAATTTAGATTTTTCCCATGATAACAGGTTAATGCCCTTTTTAAAAAAATGTTTAATAAAGTAGTGGGTCATTTTGACCTACAATCTGCAACATTGTTTTAGTTGAATGTTACTTCTTTGCTCCTCACAACCAATGAAATGATGCTTTTTCCTTCCCTTGCAGTAGGAACAGAGACCCCACAGAGTCTAACAGTCATGGGGCTGCAAACTTGTTTCTCCTGCAAGAGGAAAACCATGGGAATAGTAAACAAGGGTAAATCCTCTGGTGAGCATGAATGGGCTCAGTATTTATTAGGGAGCAATCTGCTCATTAGCATATGTAATATTGTTGTTGAAAAGTTGACGTGTTGGCCTGATGGTGGTACTAGAGGAGAGTATATGCAGTGCCCAAAATGGAAAGTGGTCATATTCTGCAAAGCATGAACGTGATTGGTAAACAGCATCTTGCCCATTGGATTTTGATATTTCATCATCTGGTATTTGTACCTGCAAGGGCAACCGAGTCTTAACGTTATGTCTTCATTGGGTATGCACACCCGCTACAACGTTTTGATGTTACATCTTTATCTGGTATTCATACCAGCTATGACTTTTTATGAAGACGTTATGACTTCAGACATCAGGCATTTGTACTTGCTACAGCTTTTCAGCATAGGTTCATCAGTATGAATACCTGAAGATGTAACGCCACAACAGTAAATCTTTCTGGGGGGCATTATTTCAGCGAGCAGGTGTCTCTCTTTGAAGTTGTTTTTTGACTTCTCACCAACAGACCCACTTTAATTTGTGCATACACTGTGTTGTAGTTTTGGAAGAGGTAGTGACATAACTGTACAATATATTTCAATAAAAGTCTAGTATCGAATAAAGCAGCTACATTATATAAGTCGAGACTTCATTTTGTAATGTTGACTTAATACTGAAACTGAATGTTTTGCACAAAGCACCTTGGGAAAGGGAAATGTATGTGTGCTTGCTTCTCTCTTACAAACTAAACTCAGGAAATTGTCTCTGACATGTTCTCACACATCTTTAGTCAAACGTGATTCTCTGTCCCTAACCTCTAAATGCCAAACCTGAACCTTATAGCCCACTAGTGTTCACTGTAATGAATTGTCTGTGTAAGTTTCATGAACATTAGTGTTCTGAAGAGTTCCTTTTAAAGGTAGAAAAGCTTGTCTAAACACAGCAAAATTGATGGATAGACCTTTTTGTTCCTTTTGTTTCCTTCTTAGGTAGAAACTCGATAGTGTGACAGCAATGTCCTGTCTGTCTGTATAATGAAGACACACACACACACTGTTAGGTTTAAGTGGTTAGGTGGCTTAAAGGAATGCTCCACACAGGAAAAATGGACACACATGCAGCTATGAAAATAAGTTTAAAACCACTCGGGGAAGTCCCTGTGTCAGGTCAGTTTCCCATGTACCTATGTACATATACACACATACACATGCCGTGCACAAATTCCCATTCACAGATCAGTTTACTAATGACTATGCGTTAAGTGCCAGATGAACTTGACTGGTCATGCCTTAAGGGGGGCTTAAATGTGTTTTCTTAGCTGAGTGTGTGTGTATTTCTCTTTTTTCAGACACTGAGGTCATAGCAATATTGAATATGTGTAAGGTACTACGAAGTATGCCACATGCAAAGCTATTTATATTGTATGCTTTCCATTGATTTCAGCTCAGCTGTATGTATCAGGTATTGGTGGATATGAAAGGTATCTGTTTGCTGTGGTTAAGGCTGGTGCCGTGTATTTTATAGGTAATTAATACCAACAAATACCAAAGAAGAGTTGTTACCATCACATTTGCAAAATGAAAAGAAAGACAAAACCTCTTTTAATAGTTAATTCAGAGAGTGCCCTCATGAGACACTGAGGGTCAGTCACATTCATACCTGACTGGGAAGTGTGACTTGCTATGTAAGCTTTTGTCGAAAAAACTATGTATAACACACCTAAAAAGAGTTAGCCACTGCAAAATGTGGAAAATGTGCCAGCTGGTTAAGTGTGATATCTACTGCTTTACTTACGCTATGCATGTAAATGCATGATGTGGCATTGCATTTTTGGAGACATATAATGGCCAAAAAAACATTTTTTTTTACAGAAAGTCTAAGCTTGCTGAGGCAGATATTTAAAGAAACATCTAGTCAAGAGACTAATGTTGTGGAAAATGTTACTATTCTTATCATTGGGGTTAAGGTTGGAGAAAATGGATCATTATTACAATAATGAAGATTGTAAAATTTAGTTTATAAATGTTATAGTTTAAACTTTATATTAATTTATAATGTTAGAATGTTCATATTTTAGATCGTGAATTGTGTCTTATAAAGCTCAAAGTTTTCAGTGAGGGGTGAGGAGTGTCTGCGGTGCCCGTCTCATTATTTATGTAATTGATTAGTAGCAGAGGTACAAAGTCCTATTGATCAGTGTTAATGGTGTCAGTTTGCAGTGGTTGGGATTAGTGTGTCATGTATTGGAGAGGGTATACATTCTTTGTAAAAGAAGAGGTTCACATTGGTGGAATTGAGACATCAGTTGCACCTCTGGATTAGTTCATTTGCACAGTAGTTTATCATCAACCTTTACTGTGTTAGTCTGCTATATTTAAAATGGGTTAGTGTAACTTGTCATAACTGACAGCAGTTGAAGTTTTTTAATTAACTGATTTTTTTAGTGTAACCTATGTATTGCATTTCCCCCAAAGTGGCCCTAATACTTCACTGTCACTAACACCCTCTTGAGACCCCCATTAGAAAAGTGTTTTCCTATCCTGAGAGCCTTCCTGCACAGGGGCAAACATGTTACATCGTAGTATAGGTGATATAATTACCAAATTCAAAGATCCCACAAGTTCTTCCTCATACAAGGATGCATGTGCTCAGAAAATGTCAAGGGATCCCCACAATCAGTAGATCCGTTCTTCGAAGACTACGAACACCCAGCAAAAATTACCATGAAAAAAACATTATATATCTGTGACACTACGTTGACCTGAGGGATGTCCAAAATGTGAAATCCTCTGGGGAGAATGAATGCAATCAAGACATTTGCTCCCCAATTCCCCCATGTTTTTGTTTACCAGTTGGTGTAGGAATTTTGCTTGAAGGCTAAAGGGAAGTTCAGGGGGTCAAGATAATTTGAAATCATTCATGAACTTTTACTAAATTTGATATGCTTGCATATGTGCTCACTGTAGCCCGAGGTCTTCCTTCTGACATGGACAAAAAGGGCTAAAGAAACAAACAAAAAAAGAAAATAGCAAATATGAGATTCAACGAAAGGGGAAAAAAATCACAACCTGTTTAATTATTAGATCCGTGAAACATACACAGCAAAGGAGTCTTGTTCCTAGTTTGACGGTGGTTTTGAGAGAACGAATGAAAGGGCAAAAAAAATCAAACAATGTGGAAGGGGAAAAAAAGGCATTGGTAAACACCATTTATATGAAATATGGCCAATATCCAGCAGTCAGGTTTTGCCTTTCGGGGCAGAGTATGTGTGTCTGGGGAGAAAACTATCCAAGCTGGGGGATCAACACTAAGTCCTGCTGACTGGGCACTTTTATATGGAAAATAAAAGGGGATAGGAGGCTGTAAAATAGAGCCATTCACACACACACACACACACACACACACACACACATACACACACACCCATATGCACATATGTCCACGTACACACATATTGTTCTCCAAGGCAGTCCCCTCTATCACCAGCTTTATGTTGTCAGGTGCACTGGTTTCTGTCATCATTATGGCAGTTGTACTTTCTTCACATACCACACTACTACATCAATATCTATAAAACTCTGTGTTATTGCAGAAAAAGCGTTTCCAATTCTGCCCAAACAGAAGCAAAAAAAAAATTTACTTTTTAAGTCACTGACATGGCAAGTTCAAAAGCATTCTGTATTAATAATGCTGAAGCGCTTAAATCCATCCACAGCAACTGCATGCATGTCGTGGTTCCTCGCAGGTCTAAATAGCCTACTATTTAAAAATGATATAATATTCTTTTTGGGGTTCATCAATGGCGATAAATGATCCGAACGTCACGTGAGGCGCGGACAACTCGGCACAACACAAGTGAAGCTGGAGTGCCGTCTCAACAGCAAGTGTTCCTCTTCTGCCACTATACATACACGCTATGCCTACACATGCGCACTGGCCCCAGGATTTATTCACACTCTTCAAAAACATTTAGCAACAGCTTTTTTCTTTATACATAGACATTTATATTGTAATAGGCAGTATATTAAGTTATTGGGAGAAAACTTGTAGTTTTATGCAGGGGTGTTGCTAGACATAAAGCTCTACTGGGGCAGAGGCCCCCACATCCCTCATGTAAATTTTTTATTTATTTGTGATTGAAGTGTATAAAATGTGTTAGTATGTGCCTTACCAGCTTCCTTTGCTTAGCCCATTAATATTGGTCAGCACACATACCTATTTTATGTATGTTACGTTACCTGTGAGCCATGTAAACAATACTACCTTTAAATGAGTCCGTCTCTGTTGTAAGCCCAAATAGAATCCTCTTCTAGAAAAGTCCTCATAAAGTCTGCTGCTGGCTGTACATCTCAGGCTGTGCTGGTATTGGATTTGGATCAACTGTGATCCAGCATCTATTCTACTGAGAAATTTAAGCATAGCCCCTTAAAATAATAGATATCAATACTTTGCTAGATATTAATGTTATCAACTGCATCAGGCCCATACAAACAGGCTCCCAGGTTTCCTTTAAACTTTTGAAAGCCAAAATACTATTTTTACAAGGGCTAGGCGGTATGACCAGAAATGTTATCACAATAAAAAAATCCTATCATTTGATATTGATAATTATCAGGATAAATGTAAAGTCATTATTACAGGTTTAAATTCTGATTGTTGCTACTTAGTGAAAGCTGAAGAAAACAGATTACTTGTGGTTTAAACTATTCTTCATGGTCAGAACATGAAGATCACTTACCAAACGGTGGAACAATTATAATAAAATCTTTTTTCAACAAATATACACAAATTAAGTTAATTATCATCATCTTGCATTAGTTCAGAGTTGTAACTAAACCTTCACTGAGAGACAGACAATCCCTGTCTTAATTTAAAATGATGTGTGCTCATGAGGAGTGTCATCACAATGTTCCCAGTAATGTTGCTGTTGGAATGCAAAATGCGGACTGTAGCACCACTCAGCCGGATGCACGAGTTTCATTTCATGCATGTGCGTATGGGCACACGTACCATGTTGTTATTACAACATGGTACATGAAAATCAGACATTGAGAACCCCCATATCGCCTAATGGCATAATCCTCATTTCGTTACAAAGCTTTGACTGTGATTTTGACAGTAGAATAAGGCTCCAGCTATCAGAGCATCAAATCTTCGACTACTCGGGGTCAGACTTAGTCCAGTTCCAGATTTGTGTCCCCAGAGACTTAATCCACTTTTGAATTATTCAAGGATGCAGCTACCTCTGTTTTGAACAAAGGCAAGCAGCACCTACTAACGGCGGCAGCCATAGTACACAAAATTAATTTAGAAAATGCAAAGTGAGTGAACAAAATAAGAATCTAACTCAAATATTGTGGCTACCCTTTCTTTCCAAATATCATCAATTATTCTAGGTAAAGTTTGTTTTTGAAGGAACTTTGCAGGAGGGTTGGAGAACTACCTACAGTTCTGTGGATTTAGGCGGCCTCGGCTGCGTCTCTCTCATCTCGCAATCCCAAACAGACTTGAGACTTTATGCTGAGATCAGGGCTTTGTGGCGGACGTACCATCACTTCCAGGACTCTTTGTTCTTTTTTACGCTGAATATATTTCTTAATGACCTTTGCTGTATGTTTGGGGTCGTTGTCATGCTGCAGAATCATTTTGGGCCAATCAGATCCTTCCCTTATGGTGCTGCATGATGAATAAGTGCCTGTGCTTCTCAGCGTTGAGGAGACCATTCATGTTGACCATATCCCCAACTCTGTTTGCAGAAGTGCAGACCCAAACTTGCAAGGAACCACCATGATTCTTCACTGTTGCCTGCAAACACTCATTCTTTTACCGCTGTTCAGCCCTTAGGGGAACAACCTGTCTTCTGCTACAGCCAAGTATTTCAAATGTTGACTCATCTGTCCAGAGCACCTGCTGCCATTTTTCTGCACCCCAGTTCTGTGTTTCCATGCATAGTTGAGTCGCTTGGCCTTTTTCCATTTCAGAGGTATGCCTTTTTAGCCACAGAACTTCCATGAAGCCCACTTCAGAACAGACGTCTCCAGACAGTAGATGGGTGTACGGATCCCACTGTTTTAGGCAGTTCTGAACTGATGGCCCTGCTGGATATGTTCCGATTGTGAAGGGAAGTAAACAGGCTAAGAGCTTGCCCTGTAGCCTCTTTTTCAAGAAGCCATTGTTAAAACAAGCTGTTTGTCTCCACTATGATGATGCTTTTGTGAATGTTAAACTGTTTTTATTAAAACAAGTCACATTGCTCAAAATGCTTTTCCCCACCACCAACCACTTCACATCAAAGCAAAGTTGTGTCTCGGCACTTTCACCGACGTAGCTAACAGCTCGCCCACACAGGTCTCCCGACCAAAACCGAGCAAGACGGTGGTAGGGCCAGGGCATAAATCTCGCTAGCCAGACTACGTTCCATGACGTGACAGCCAAGAAACAAGCTGCTCTGACCAGGTAAAAGACATAATGCAGCAGCCTGATCTAACTCTGCATTCCCGGTGTGCTCACAAGGATTCGCACGTGTGCATTGCTAGCTCACTGGCAGTGGAAGCGTGTTATATAAACTAGAGTGACCATACATCCTCTTTTTTCCAGAAATGTCCTCTTTTTGGGACCTAAAAAATGCATTGGATTACTAAATCGGCCAAACTGTCAGGGATTTGGCTTTGGCTTTCTACCATTGGTATTCCTTGTGTGCGTTATGGCATTGCTTTGACCAGTACTGGCCCTATTACATGACACTATTTTACTCTTGAACATTCCGGGACTTGTTCTTGCATATTGGCACTTCTCACAAGCTGCCAGTAGGTTACTCTTGTCTGCCCTCTCCAAAGGCAGAGATGAAGTAGGGAGTGGATCAGGTGATCTAGATCTCAATTGAGTCTTCAAGCTGCATCAAGGGATAGCGGTAACGGCACTGTCAGTGATGCAACTCCTAGGCCTCATGGCAGCAGCCCAACCGGTGGTTTCTCTGGACCTGCTGCACATGAGACACTACAACTGCACCCCCTTATGTCTGTGTTCATGGATGCGTCTCTGACTGAAGGGAGAGGGAGGGCAGTGGGTAGTGTGTGGCTTTCCTGGA
>JAPMOB010233527.1:0-28507 GCA_029875015.1 Lepomis gibbosus
ATATATATATATATATATATATATATATATATATATATATATATATAGAGAGAGAGAGAGAGAGAGAGAGAGAGAGAGAGGTTGGTGAATTAGCTCTACTGTTGCATTGTGTCAATTGGATGTGTAAATAAGCAACTTTATATGGTGATAATGTGCCAATATTAGTGTTACTGTGGTGATTTTATCTCAAAGGTGTGTGGTACTTTTTTCCCAGTCTGCATCCTCAGACTTAATACTGCTTCTAAGAATAGTCAGGTTAACTCAAAGGTCACTGCTTAAAATAAACAAATTTCTCTGTAATCTTTCCAACAGGCCAGATTTTCCTACCTACACATGAAGTACCTGTTCTTTTCCTGGCTGGCAGTGTTGGTGGGGAGCTGGATCGTGTATGTAGAGTACTCGTCCTACACAGAGCTGTGTCGTGGGCACGACTGCAAAAATTCAATAGTGGGTAATTTATTTCTCACATCACAAGCATCAGACGTGCCTCGCATTCCAGCTCACCGATATTTCCGTTGTATTTTTCAGTGCGACAAGTACAGACAGGGAGTCATTGACGGCTCGGCCTGCAGCAGCCTGTGTGAGAAAGACACGCTTTATCTTGGGAAGTGCTTCACTGCCAAGCCCAACAGCCAGGTCAGTCTCTTTTTAAATCCAACACCCCTCTCCACCCTGCTTGGCATTAATCAAGCTGCACCTCAGGCCTTCTCTTTTTTATTTTAGGTATACTCTGGCAGCTGGGGAGACCTGGAGGGAGTCATTAAGTGCCAGATGGATGAGACTCCTCATTATGATTTGGGCAGTGAGATGGAGCCCAGGAAGGAGGCTGCGGCCTTCAACAAGCCCACCAAGGGGACCTCTGTGGAGAAGTTCAGAGAGATGATCCAAAACCACCTAAAGGTCATGAAGCTGTCTTTAAACACCAGATCAACTGAACCAGAGTCAGACTTTAAAGCCTCGCTTCGTCTTTAAACCTTTTTCTTTCTTTACAGGCTAAAGTAGGGGATCAGGCCAACCTTTCAGACCTGGCAACCCAAGTACTGTCTATAACAGATGCCAATAAGGACGGTCACATCTCTCTGCCTGAGGCTCGCTCCACGTGGGCTCTGTTGCAGCTCAATGAATTCCTGTTGGCATTAGTCCTGCAAGACAGAGGGCACACGCCAAAGTTACTGGGCTTCTGTGGAGACCTGTATGTGATGGAGAAGGTGCCATATTCTCCGCTGTACGGCATCAGCCTACCCTGGATCATCGAGGTGTGGATTCCTGCCGGTCTGCGCCGCAGCATGGACCAGTGGTTCACCCCCTCCTGGCCACACAAGGCCAAGATCTCCATCGGACTGCTGGAACTGGTCGAGGACGTTTTCCATGGCACTTTTGGCAGCTTCCTCATGTGCGACGTGAGTGCCCTCAGTTTTGGCTACAACGATCGCCATGACCTGAAGGTGATGGACGCACGGTACATCGTTCCTGAAGCCATCTTCCAAGAAGACATCAGGCAGCAGCGGTGCGATGTGGACGAGGATTGTCTCTACGGAGCGGACTGCCTCACTTCATGTGACCTCACCAAGCACCGCTGCACACCCGAGGTCACCAGGCCAAACTTAGCCAAAGCCTGCGAGGCGCTCAAGGACTACATTCTGAGAGGTGCCCCGTCGGATGTGAGGGAGGAGCTCGAGAAGCAGCTGTACGCTTGCATTGCACTGAAAGGTTCAGCAGAACAGATGGAAATAGAGCACTCTCTGATTCTGAACAATCTCAAGACTTTGCTATGGAAGAAAATCTCTCATACCAAAGACTCCTAATTAATAAGCACCGCACAGAGGCACAAAGACCGAATCCTGTCCCTCAAAGTTTTGAAGTAGATGTCACTGAATGTCCCTTTCATATTTAATCATGTAATAAGTAAACTTAATATACTGGCTAAATGGCAAGTACAATTTTTTGAAACCATAATAGCAAATCAATAAATTATATGCCTAAATAATAAGTGCTTGCTTAACCCCTCACAGTGCACTGTCTAGTAGTTTGTTAGCACTTTGTTTTTGTTTTTTTTTAAATTCACCCTTACTCACAATATAGATCACACATACAACACACTCAAGACAAATGACTGTTTTTCTGTGTATTTTTCCAGCAACCAAATCAGCCTATAAACCCTGATGCCATCGCGTGGCCAGTGAGGTACAAACTATCCCTATGACAATAAAATCCCCAAGAAGCCCCTCACACTGCCAATACAGGATACATTAAGTGCAATTATGACAAAGTACACGAGGATTTGATTCTTTTCGATAGATTTATTTGAACAAAAATCATTCATGTGGAACGGAGCGGACCAACACCTCAATCTGAGGCCTCCTGTTCCTGAGCCCGGAGGAAGCTGGCCTTCTTCTGGGCGACACGGTCTTTCCTCTGGGCCAGAGAGAGCTTGGCACGGTTCCACCTAGGTCACACAAAACAAGCACAATGAGCATTTGTAGTTTTTTTTGAATATCTGCAGAGCTGCAGTGTAAGACTGCTAACACAGGTTGTGTGTTGTTTTTTTCAAGTCTTCTGTAACTTTCAAGTGTCTCAGTTACATTCCAAATTGTACTACAGGTCATATGCATGAGAGTTGCCATGTTGAGTTAACCCAGAATGCAGGAATATAACCCACACTCATGAATGTTTTACTCCAGTTTTTAACTGAACATATTTCTGAGATCTATTAAGAATAATTAAAAAATGTCTCACCTCTTCTTTTTGACTTCTTTGGGAGGCTTCTTTTCATGCACTGGGTTCTCCCGAATGCTAGCATGAGCCTTTTTGTACATTTCCTCAATCTGAAAGAAAGATGACCTGTCAGACTCCAGGGTACAATGTATTCTTCACTCACGTTAAGCTGAGCTCAACACTCTTTAAAACATTCAATATTTCTTGTTTGCAGGTAGAGTCAAGAACCAATTGTCTTTTTAGCTTAGTCATTTTCCTTATCTCATACATGTTATTTAACAAGCCTAATATGCTACATCCCATGTTGGACAATTGAAGGCAAATCTTGAAATCACGTGAAATCTGAAATTTTGTTTGGATTTTTATGTAGTGATGAATGAGCCATGGCTTACTATGATTAATCAGATCCTTCAGCCATTGTGTCCATAAATTATTAGCCTAAGGACATGTCATGTAACGTAAGAGGAAATTCATCTTGATGAAGGACGACAACGGCATCAACACATCTGCAATGAAGCTACCAGGGCCTGATGTGTTTAAAAGCAACAATTAAGATCTTCATTCTGTCATTGGGATTATGATGTTCAGCAGCCAAGTTCATAAATATCAGCCACTGACCACTTAAAACTAATGATGGCCAAGATTACAAGCATCGATTTGGTGCTTTTTTATTTTCCTGGGTGACAGGATGTGATCACTGGACCTTGGCCCTGAGGTCTCTCTCATGAAGAATTACTCATGGCTGTGTGTGGAATTTGCTACTTATAGTTGACAGCTAGATGCTCTTGGCTCGCTCACAATAAGGGCAAGTCTCAAAATGGCACAAATTTCCAGGTGGCTTGGGTGCCAGAAACCCGTAGCCTGTTTTGTGTACAGTGTCATAAAGAGAGGAAATTTAACTACACATGAAGAGGGACTTGCCGAATCAGGGGTGATTCCATTCTTGATGAAGCGGGAGAACTGCTTCTTGTAAGCGTCCTCATCCTCCTCCATCAGGTAGCTCATGTACTCCGACACGTTGATGCCCATGATGTGCTTGCGGTGGACCTCTGCATTGAACTCCTTGCTCTCTGGATCATACCCAGGGAAGCGCTTGGTGCTGGAGAAAGAAAAAAAGTGACATAATTAATTGAAGGCAAAATAAACAGCGCTGCATTATGGCAGCGTACAACTCGCATTAGCCCTATTTACACCCGTATTACTACAACTCCTCGCGCTATCTGCATTCACATTAGGTATTTTTAATCGTTCTTGTCAGATGTTTATAAACTGACTCCATGAGATACTAGACTACCTACACATAACTTATACTCACGAGACCCAAGGTTGCTTTACACATAATTGTGTAGACAGAATAAAAAAAAAAAAAAAAAGAAGTCACATGGGCAGGGAGATATGCTACACAGCAAGCGAAATGCATAACAGGGTATTAGATCTACTGGGAACTGAACCTGCTATATGGATCTTTTGTAACCAAACTGGCATTTCAGTTCACTTGATACCCAGAAACAATGGTGGCTTGAATACACAATTCAGATCTGTGTACGCCAGTGTGTTTTTAAGTGCTTTAGATATCGCATGCACTGCATTTTTTATCTGACTAAACTCAAAAGGTCATTATGCTCCTTTATCGACTCATCTATCTTTTTTGTGCATGTAATAGGTTTGTGAAGTTAAAAAGCCTGAAGTCAAGCCCAAAGGGAGTTCCCATCTCAAACAGAAAACACGGCTCTGAACTGCCTGAGAAGTCCAGCCTTCTCCTTTTGTTCTGTGACGTCACAGCAAAATGTGCGTCATAATGCTCGCCAAGCGGCTAGTCCGACACACCCTCAAAAACACCGGTGGGGGGGAAAAAAAAAAAAACAAAAAAAAACAACAACACACCACCACTCCGCTTACTGCCTCTCCTCTCTCTTCCAAACACTAGCTACCGTCCAGGTAGTCAGTGGACATAAAGTTGTTACTGTGATGTAGAGACAGAGCTCAGTTAAAAAAACTTTAGGGAAGAAAGATACTTTTGTTACAGATTAACATTTACAACGCATGTGTAACTCCCACCAAAGATCTCGTAGATGTATCACTCCATAGCTAAAACGAAGCATTCAAGACACAGGGTGAAAAGAGCAGCCGCAGCAATGTGCACTATGACAAAAAATATGGTGTTTTTGAAAATGAAACCATGTAAACCTGTTGTGGTACAACCCCTAAATAATAATAACAATAAGACCACTTTAATAGCCACTGCTATAAGACCAGACAGGAATCTGACAGGATTGTAAGGGCTGATGACTCCAGAATTTTCAGCCGACCTTACATGACAGGCCAGGGCTCAAAAAGGATTGCCTGAGGCAAGTAAAATGCTCTGATGGGCTAATAAACCCAGCAACTCTCACACACGAAAAAAAAAAAAAAGTTAATCCCATTGTTTTGTTCTGGGGCTGATGAAGTAGATAAGGAGTGAGTCATCTTGCTTCCCTCTCATCCCTATTAAGAGTTCCACATGTACTGATCAGGCACTTGTGAGAAAATATTGGGACAATTTATGAGCTGAACATAACCTTTTTTCCTCCCCAAAAAAGGTAAATGTCATTAAATTATTCCCATCCCTAACAACAATGCCTGTTTGTTTACCTGAGAAGTCTAACTGGTATTGCCTTAACAGTAGTCAGGACAGTGTACAGGAAGGCTGGATGGAACATCCCATTCAAACAGACCTTTTGTAGTTTCAGCATCATTGCTGTCTGTCTGGATCAGGTATAAGCTAATGGACTACTGATTTTAAGCATTTACTGAGAGCCAATATTTAGATATCTGATGCAAAATAATTTAAAAAAAAATCAGTGTTTAAAGCAGTTGACAGACGAGATGAAACTAACTTTAGCTCAAAAACAAAAACAGTCTCAGCACATGCCTTGAATTATATTCACATCCCTATGACAGATCGAGTAAACTTTACAGTTCACTCCAAAGTTGCGTTCACCACGCTACAATTTTTACAGCAAAACTCACGGTCTCACAGCATTTCCACACGCTCAGTAATGACAGGTTGCCTGCACACTGAAACTTACGAGCTGTTTAAAGATAGCCTGCGTAAAAAAAAAAGCTAACTAAACCACAGGTGTTACTAACATTAAGCGGTGCAACCGTAAAGTGTCCTAAATGAAATCCAACCATCAGTGTTCAGTCTTTCAGATACATTGATTTATTTGTAGCGGCCTCCTCTTCTGCACAGTCTGAATCAGAACATGATCACGCGCTGGAGGAAGGACTGCTGCCGGCTTTACTCTACAGAGATGATTCCCGAATAAATCCGTAGATGAATGGTTGGTATCATGAACACTGGTCCAAACTAATCTATCAAGTTAACTCTGAGAAGTTAGTCTGTTAACAGAGTGCTGTCAGTGTCAGAGACTCAAAGTCAAAAGTTAATAGCAAGCATGTAGGGTGCCTAGATGTAACGTTAGAAAAATACACCCCCCCACGCGCCACAGTGAAAGTCATTCTGTGTCCCCCCCCCCTCCACACGTTGCCAAGCACAGCATTTAATCAAATCCAACATGTGGGACAGGTTACCTGTGTGGGATGGAGAGGCCTCCATCCACAGCCCCCTTCAGAGCACCGAACACCTTGTTGCCTGTGGTGGTTCTAGCAAGCCCAGCGTCCAGGTAGCAGGTGAAAGCGCCCGGCTGACCATCAATGCTCTCCACGTTGAACTCATCGCCCGTCACCTCCACCTGGCCTTCATACACTTTATCCAGGCCAAACTTGTTCAGCAGCTGGGGACAGACAAAATGTGACTTGTTCAAAAAACAAACTACTTTTAGTTAACTCCCACAGGTTCACCTGTGCAAACATTGTTTTAGTTTTCCTGTGGCCAATTATTTGATTTCCCAATGACCCAATAACAGGTGAGAACTTATCTTGAAAAGGTTAACATGGATTTAAGAGAAGGGCCTTCAGTTCGAGATGAACTGAATCTCTTCATACCCAGAGGTTAAAATTCGAGCTCAATGAGGCAGCGCACAAGTATGTACAACCTAGTTCATACGTACTCTGCGGGCCAGCAGCAGACCAGTGCAGTAGGCTGCTGCGTAGTTCGTCAAGCCCACGGAGACCCCGTATTTTGGCAGCTCGTGCGAGTAGGCCGCACACACGATCATATCACCCTCGATCTTGGCATAGGCGATCTGCGACACAATCACAAGTTAGCATGGAATTACAGCATATACACAACAAAAATCATGCCTGACACCGTTTCTATTACTTGCATTCATTGTAAGGCAGTCCCTGACTGGTGTTTGTTGCCGTACGCCGTGATGTGACCACAACATCCAGCAATAAGTGGAGTACTCTACATGTTGATTTGACCATTTATTTTGACTTTTAAGTTATTCAGAAATGGCGTTTTACAATTTATTGTTCCTTGAAATATCTTAATGAGGTTGATAGTAAGAGTTCATATAAACATCCCTGTCCATTCAAAGAGCCCTGCCCCTTTGGATGAAAACAGGGTTATCTACGTGCGTGCTCACCTGGCAGACGATGTCCCTGTTAGAGAAACGGACAATCATCCGGTACTTGGGTGTGTTGTACTTGTTCTTGTCTTGTACGACCAGGCGCTTGCGAGCGAAGAAGTCAGTCTTTCCCTCTGGAAGTAACACACTTTTCAATTACATACAAATAATACTCAGAATTATCCAAACATTAGGAGGATGCCGGCTGTCACAGGAAGTCTTACCTCTCCTCCTCCTGAACTTGACCTGGTACCTCTTGAAGTAGGCCTTGTTCTTCACCACTTTAACAAAACCCTGCAGGGGGACATGCACTGGCTTACAAATCAAGGACTACACACACTCACAAGTAACAAAAGATCTCCACGTTGGTTTACTGTGTCGCTGTGTTCACAGTAGTTGGGCTGTCACTGTCATCGGGTAACGTTAGAGCCGGCTAACATTAGCAAGCTGACCCAATGGAAGTGAACGAGAGGAGTTAGCACAACGGCTTCGCAGTAAACGAGCTAATGCTGAACTGTTTAAAACGGAAATTCAGGGGACGTCAACTAACAAACTCACTGGTGACACCCTGCTGAAAATTTCACAGCAATCTAAGCTACAGACAAAAAGAAGCAGGGGGGTTTGTGGAGGTAGCCATTAGGCCACGTTTAGGCAGACCCGAGTGAGCGTTAGCAGGACTTAATCTAACTACATCTGAGCATCAGCAACATGTTTTTAAACATCTGACTCCACGCAGCACAACATGTACGTCTACTGTATGCATGTAGGCACATATTGGGACGAATTACAAACCATTTTAGCAGTCTTTTTGTCTCCTTATGAAGGAGCCCGGAGCCAAAGACTGGGGCTTGACTCCGCTGCACTGGGAAAAAGGAAGATCGCAGTGCGCATGCTCTGCTAAGTACCGTGTCACAGGATGAGCAGCAGAGGCGCCATGCTGCAGAGGATTTACCACTCTGCCACCTATCGAGCTGGGGCGGCCATTTACCCAAATAATAGCACTCCCATGTCTTTCTCTTAACCAGGAAATAATCTAATTTCATTGAGATACAAATCTGGACAAGGTATCTCATCTTAGTCACATTTTCAAACCATGTTCTTATGTGTATTTGCCACTCAGTTACATTCGCCTATTTCATTAAAACGACCAAATCTTCAACTCATTCAGGACATGTAGCCAATTCAGCAAGTGTTGTTTTTGACTATTTCAGATTTTACAGATAGAGACCAAAAGAGAGCTTAATTTTTCATCTGTGGCCCTCAAAGCGATGCCAGCGCTTCCCAAATTCCCAGATGCTGCTACTTGACATGCAAAATAAAATACCGGTAGACACTTAGGCTAGATTTGGCCCCATTGGGTTCACAAATGATATACAGCTTCAGAAAATGAAAATGATAGACATTCAATTATATATGGTGCAGTTTTTAGTTATGAACATGCCCTCTTCCTTGGAGACATGTTGGCATGTTGCAGTTGGAAAAGTACTGGTGTAAATAATAAAACTGAAGGGTGGCTGGATTCCATTTAGCTGTTTCAAGGAGATGTCGGTCACTGTCACGCTGTGTTATCATTAATGTTACTAGTGACACCTGTTCTTTATCTACGATAAGTCAAACTTGTCTGCTGTGAAAAGGCCTCTTGTTTAAAGGTTAAAGGTCTCATTTCTCTTTCCGGGGGAATTGCTTATTTCTCACAGAGCTATATTTATCCCACCTTCCCTGCCCTTTTCAGACACGTCTACTTGTCAGATCAGGGACAGCACAGATAGAACTAAGAATCCCCTCAAAAGGAACTGGTGAGGTTGAATTTTCAACGGGCTCATCTTTATGTTCCCAGGGTCCTATGTTCTCTTCTTCTGTTTGGAGTTGGTTTAGCCTTGTGTTGAGTTTTGAGCAAGTGTGTCTCTTGATATAAACATTTTAAGAGCTTGGTTATTTCCACAGTTCAAATGGAGATGGGCATTTCAAATGCAGTTTGAGTGGTAAATATCTGTTCAGCCACTGTGGAGATATCAATATCAACAGTGAAGAAACTGTCTTGCGTGTAAATTTGAGGCCGTAGGTTTCAGGGAGTCTAACATCAGACTGTAAGATGTGGGTTATTTAAACATGTTGACGCTGGAAAACCGACATAAAACCCTTCAAAAGGTCTCCCCAATGTTTCATATTAAGAGGATATACACAAGAATTTCTATTATCTAATATACTAATGTAGCAAACTAAATACATAACATTGTTACAAAAATTTAAAAAAAGAAATTAAACATTACATGAGTCATTCATTTATAATATTAGTTACTATGTATAATAGTAACTAATAGGGATAGTTACTATGGTATAAACAGCTTGACAAAAGCTCTGAGGGTTGACAAATCATATAGTTTCACCAACCAATATCAACCAACCCTAATTTAATGTTGTCTTCGCTTGTTTCCCACTTCATTTTTTCCCTTTCTTTAAAACTCCTTGTAACACTCTTCCCAGAAAGAAAATGCACTCTCAGGAATTTATTAGAAATGCATATAGTTTAGTTGCCAGGTAGATCTTTGATTGACCCTTAATTTGAAAAAGTAAAAAGAAAAGACAAGATGTATATGACCACCTCCTGTTACTTAGAAAAATCCATAGATGTAACTGTCCACAGGTCTTCTGAAGATAAAATTGTCAATAGCAAGGTCTGTGGAATGTCTTGAGTAATGTCTGTGAAGTGAAAATGTGCTGTTTCTTCAATATCATCTTTCAATACTGCGAGTACCACAAAGACATTCTACTCACCTCCTCCGTGATGAGATGGTGCCAGGTCTCAGTTTGCATTTTAAATTCAGGTTATAGGGACCAAAGAAAATAAATAAAAATCTACCACTTCTGTTTTTTGAGGCCTTTTCAATCTCAATAATATGAACTTAGAAATGCTGTTCTACATACAAACAATACACATTCAGTGGAAGTGAATTATGTAGTTCTGCATCTCAGCAGGAAATAACAGGTGTATACAGTAGAATGTATCTGGGGATGTGGGTGTGACTGCAAACAATACCAACATAATCATACTTAACTGAGTAATATGGAGTTGAGTTTATATCGGATACACCTGCCACATAATAAATTTGGCATTAGCTATAGCTCTCCCAACACATAGCTTGTACAGCGCAGATCATTGAGGTGGTAATATCTTGCCGCACGTCTTTTCATCCCATTTTATTCTATTAGAGATTTCTTCCCAAAGTACCCCGTTTCTGAGATTTACTATCTAATCGTGTGTTCATAGCTATCTAATTATTTATGTCAGACTGAGATTTGATTGTTGTGACAGTGTATCTGATTTAGTGGCCTACAGTCTCAGTGGTTTCCCCAGCCAAGCCTACGTCAGCTGCTTTTCAGCTACTTCTGTGAGCAGAGGAGTGTCTAACAAAAGATATGCGTCACTCTTCCAATGTAAAACCTGAAAAGTAGGTTTTATGAGGGTTTGGTATGTGAATCAAGGCATGACTGCTTAGTGGCATTTTCATCCGAGCACTTTTGCTCTGATGTGGTTACTTCATTACGAGTTTCTATTGACTGCTCTCACCCAGTGAAAGCCGGCTCTGTGAACCTGTAAAATGTAGCAAAGCTGCTTCTAGATCATAGATAATTTAACATATTTTATGTTAGAATTTTAGGTTTATGGGTTTATTTGGTGAGGACTGTTGACTAAATGGAAAACTAACTAGGAGTTTTCAGAAATGGATTAGTGGCATTTTTCTGAATCTACTATATTTGCATGCCTAAACTGAAAGAGCACTAAGACAACTGTGGACGAACCTCTAGTCTGCTCAAACGGAAGTATTTTCTCTCTCAGCGATGAACTTCAGGTAAGTTACTGGTGGTGATTAGATAACCACGACACATCTAAAGCTACAGGAAGCTTGAGACTCTTTTCTTTGACTTAAACACTAAAAATGTGCTGGCCTGAAACACAACAAGAGGGTACGTTGTAAGAACGTCACTGTTACTTATTAATGTTTCAGATAAAGATGGGATGAATTTATATCAAAGTGAGGTGATATGTAATCATATATATGGTGAATGAATGACTAATACTAATTTGCTTCCTCTTCTTTCCTCTTGTTTTTTTTAATTGTCTACCCATATTTCTGAGAGTGCTGCCAAATTTTAGAGTTGAATAAACAGATTTAGGTAATTAAGATTTTGAAATGCCCTTTACATGAACATGGTATTTGACAATAAGATATCTTGTTCCTGAAAATGTTTTTTTCAAACATTTTGACAGTGTGAAATGTCTGAATAGGCAAAGCTGTTATGATACTTTTGAATACCTGCATCTATAAACCATAGAACACATATAGCCTACTTATCCATCTAGTTGATGTCAAACTGAGGCCACTTTAGTGTTGTTTGTACAACTTGGTTTCTGAGCTGTAGAAAAGTCCATTTCAAGCCAGTAGTGTGAGTGAGGCAGTGCAGGTGAATATTGTTCTGATCAGTACAAATAACAGGTGCTTGAGCCTTCAAGATGTGCTAGAGCCATACCTAAAATAAATGTCATAAATGGGGCATTCTAATCTGACCCCCTGACAATGAAATATGACAGGCACTGCTTGTCATATAGTCCAAGGATGGAAAGTGCTCTTGTTACGGCAAGTGAGTATGAATCTGTGACTATACTAGCTTTTTGAGACAGTAACACTGCACCACATTGACCCTTCCACGTTTAAGTGTTTTTAGGGCAGATGGTGTGTACTTGTGATTATTTTTGCTAAACAAATAATTTGAGATAAAAGTAAGTGCACTTGAGAAGTATATTGTACTTCCCCTGCCACCCTCTATCACAAAAAATACAGTATTTCCTCGTTGTGAATGAATGAAAAAAAAAACTATAAAACTAGTGCAGTTTCTCATCGCGAACACTTGGTGGTGGTGGTGTTTCTGGTTTGAGTTGAGGGCGCATGCTCTGTGCGATGTAAACATTTGGTAGGCCGCCGTCTGTCTGAGCTCTGCAGACATTTGTGTACACGTATTATACGCCTGCATGGGCTGGACCGAAGAGTCAATGGGAACTAACGTTAGCTAACTTTACGCTGGCTAGCTTTCAGAGGCAACCTAGCTATGCTAACTTGGAAAATATAGCTAATGTCTTCAGGTAAAGTGTTCGAGACCCAGTATTTTTCTAATAATAGTAGGACTACACATTCGTGCATGGGAAGCAGACGACGTTTGTTGCGGCTGGTTAAAAACGCTTCAAGGTAAGGGATGTTCTTGTGTTTTTCCGGGCTCTGTCTAATTACTGGAATGAAGACTAGGTTAACTCATAGAGCGACTGCTAATTATCACGGTGACTGGTATGGCATTGCTTTTAAAAAAAATAGACTATGTCAATACTAAACGTTTGCATTTGGTTAGGCGCAGTGTTAACGTTAGCTTGTAACGTTATCACTGCTAGACACTGAATTTTTAGCTAACTTAGCGTTAAAAGAGTAGTTATTTGGCTTGCTAGGGAGTCAGCTACCGCCTGGAAACAAAATATAATTTAATGGTAGATAAGGTTTTTTTTTCTGCTTGGCAATTTACCTGTAACTATTTAACTACAGTGTAGCATCGTCGAGCTCGTCAACGCATTGTGGAAGGAAGAAACTGCATATTGTTGCATTTGATGCTAACGTTAGATCTCCATTACAGCTCACAACACCAGCGAGCCATAAAAGGAATAGATACTTGTCCTGGACCGGTCCTCTGTTTACTGCCTGTAAACCAAAATGTTTTTTTATAGGTGTGAGAGCATGATGTGTAGACTAAGCGAAGGATTTAAACTTCTCAGCAGTACCACTGGCTTGGCCGAGGAGAAGTGACTTGCAAGTTGCAACAACAAAGCAGCTCTGTGAGCAGAGATTTGGAAAGCTATTTAGCCATAGGCAAACTGAGTAAAATAAATGTATTTAATCGGTCATTGTGAGGAAATGGGATCTTATAGGGTTACATTATTGTTGCACGTCAAGCAGTGTAAGTTAGTGCTCTAACGGATCTAATGACTATATATTTTTTGCTAGATTGGTCACTTAAAACAAAGCTTAACATTTTATGACCTCAAACGTGTAAAACCCTTTTTAAGTGTGACTAGGACTAAGATACAAATCGTTGAGTAGAAAATGTCACTGTTAAATATTAAGTCTCGCCAAGAAAAGCACTGGTGCGTTCAAATATGTTTAGCTGTTCATTTGACAAATGTTGCATTTTCAGTTACTCCTCTGCCAAGCAATGTCTCTGATTACACCTGGATGACTTCTGTTTAGTAATTTCTGGTTTTAAAATTCAGCTATAGTGCTGAAATGATAACTTTTAGGGACACGTCAATGGGTGTGACTTACTTTCTTTTAGTTTAAATAGAGTTTCCTGGGTGGTCAGGGCCATACTGTATACTTCTATAATTAACACTGAACAACTCTTCTTTTTTTGCCAGTAAGTTGGATCTGTGAGACTAGAGATAGCCATGTCAGAGGACACTTGTCAGAACTTGTTTCAGCTATGACAGATCCCCCCCCCCTCCTTCACTATAGACACTTAGGAACATTAGTAGTAGTAGTTAAAATGCATGTTTTGGCACTAAGGAGGGAGCAGAAGATATGCTTGTATGTGTTTTATGCTTTGCATCTACTTCTCAGTTGTATTATTTTTGAACTATCGCAAGCATTAAAAAGTTTCGGTGAGAATCAACAGTAAATAGAGAAGAAACGGTTGAGTGACTTTAAGAAGCTGGGGTGACATCTGTGAAAATAAGTGAGTGCAAATAACAGAAGTGAGCTTTTAAAGTAACAAGTATCACCACATATAGGCATATTGCTGGTATCTAGAAGTAGCCTGTAGAAGACCATGTGACAGTCACTGATGTAGAGAGTGGAGATTAAACACAATTTCCTAAAATGTTTTAGATCAACTATCGCAGTCATCCCCACAGAATAAACTAGCCTAGACAGAGATTTATGTGTTGCCTGGAACATTTAACATCCTTCCTGCACTACTATATTGCAGTTCAGGTTTTGCGGGCCAAGTGACAAATAGCAGCCAGTGGTTGTAGCTTTCACGATGTGGCTGCAAAATGAAGAATTGCCTTCAGCAAGTTCTGTTATAATGCTGATTGTACACTTGGAAAATCCTTTGAAAGGCCTTTCTAGCTCAGTGTGAGTGTGTTATTGTAAGTCAGGCCTGTGTTTTAATACCCTCACACAGCACATGGGCGGCATAGCCATGCTCTCTCCTGCTGGGCCAGAAAATTTTGTTCTTATTTACTGCCTAGAAATGGCATCGGGTAAAAGAGAGGAAGGCTATTTAGATTATTATTATTTCCTCTCTAAGATGACAACTGTAAAAAGCTAGTGGACTAAAATACTTTATAAATTTGTAAAATGGGTCAGTTTTACAGTACTGTGCGGTGTCTGATGGGTGCTGTGCATTTTGAATTAGGAGAAAAGAAATGCTTCTCTATTCTGCCTTTGGTCTTTGTCAGTTCCCCAATCGTCTTGAAGTTGTATCGCTGAGGCTTTTGTCTTTCCTTGCTGTGGGTTTCATTAGCTATGCACATTGCATCTCAGGGGCCCTTTGAGTTCTTTGGCAAACAAAAGCAGAATCAATCTCTGTATCCAGGATTTATAGTGAAGCCTTGCTTCAGTTGGCTGTGGTTGCTATACGGAATGTTGCTATAAGAAAGGCCACCTGGATATTGGCATCTCCCACAGCATGGCCCTCCTCTGTCCTGAGGTCTGCTCACATTTTGCTTCCTGACTGCGGTATTCAGGTTGCTTCAAGTCTGCTTAAAAACTGCATTTGGGCACACTAGGAATTGTTTAATCAACTAATAAGGTTCATCATTAACAAGGTTAATTCTTAATCATACCTAATAGCACACACAAACAAGGCAAGGTCCAGGCCAAACTTCACTAGTGCCATGCAGTGTTTTGTCCAGGTGGTCATTTTTTCTCTCCCCAGTTATTTCTGCATGGCATTCCTCATTGGGAATCAGCCTGTGAAGTTACCACAATGTATAATAGCGCTGCAATGATTAGTTGATAAATTGATTAGTTGTCAACTATAAAATTAATTGCTTTTGAGTCCTTTTTTTAAAAAGAAAAGTCTAAATTCTCTGATTTCAGCTTCTCAGATACATTCTGGTTCCTTTACTCTTCTATGACTGTAAACTGAGTCTATTTAGGTTGTGGACAAAAGCAGCCATTTACAAATGTCATATGTCCATGATATCCTTTTAAAATTTAGTAGTGATTTAGTTAATTGCAGTTATCCCAATCTGTATTAATGTGACTTGGCGTGAGCAGTGTATTGAGTTGAGTATGGAAAGTAATTTAAATCGTGAGAGCATTTTCCTATATTAATATCACAGAATCTGTCATTTGGATATATTACTCTTTTAATTGTCTAACTATAGTAGTTGATATGGAAGATTGTGGTCCACACAGTAATGGGAAGTCAAACTGGAAGACTTCATGTACGGAGAAATGCGGCTTGATTTCTTTTCTTTATAATATAAAAATATGCAGTTAAATCCAGTAATACAATTGCAGTGATTCAAACCCTTTGTGTGTTGAACAAGGAAATATTTTATTAAGAGAATGGCGTAAATATGGTAAATTTGTAAAAGGTGTTTTCTTTACTGTACGTGTCGTGTACATTTGTTGTTCCTATCATGTTTTACTGCAAGGTGAGTGTTTCTTTCTATTGGTTAGATGTCATTGTGTCATCTATCATCTGAGCTTCCCAGCAGGATCGACATAATGTCGAGCTGTTAGTTTAGCTGTAATGTCATGTTGTTGATGAAGGCCAATAAATATGACCCCACCCACAGTGCCAGCTCAGGAACTGGGTGTAGTAATGAAAACAGTAAAAGTTTAGTGACCAACTTCCCGTTTCTCACCATTTCAGAATAGACTACACCTGAAGACCACGGGGGTAGAATGTGTAATATACAGTTTATTTTATAATACATCAATTAAAACTTCTTTAACTTATCTTCAACCTTTTTTCTCATATTCATTTGGAATTTTTTGGCCTTTATTACAGTAGATATATTACATAGATTACAGTGAAGATGCAGAGAGGAAACGTGGGGGGAGAGATGTGCAACTAATGTCCTGTTGGAATGAAACCTGGTATGCTGCTTAAATGCCTCATAACCACTGGACCACTAGGATGCCCTGTAGACTGTAACTTGTTAAGTTTTGAAAAGAATATATATCATTATTCTGTTGCTTTTTTATAAACACATTTCTCTGACAGAATTATGAGGAAATTGAAACCTCACCATCAAAAATTCTTTATCATCCAAAACATGACTTCCTGGCTTTTTGGCTTGTGGAGCGTTGCAGACATGCTGGATTTCTCGCAATTGTTGTGTCAAGGGTGAATGTTTTGAACTTAAAGCTCGATTTAATGAAAAGAAAATATGGATCAAGACTAAAATTGCTTGGCCTCCACGGGATTATATATCTGCCCATATGAGAAAATCCCATGTTAAAGTCTCAAACTGATGTTCATTCCATTGAACTGAAGTATATAACTTCTGATAATAATATTGTATTTACAGACAATCAACCGAACAGTTGATTGTCCAGCTGGTTATCTGTGTTGTGTGCTAACAGTAAAGTTGTTTAGTGTTGTACAGGAGGGTGAAAAAAGCTTAGCTAACATATTTTCAGTCTAAACTGAACTGGCACAATCCTATTACCACATTTACCGCAATCTTTTCCTGCACCTCCTTTCTTTTTCTCTCCTTCTCCTTCATGTCTTTAGTGCTCTGTAGACTAGATACTCACAGAGAAATTACTCATCATTTTATACTGAGTAAGGTGTAAGAAATGATTGGTTTCCTGCCTGGTGCCAGTATCCAGGCTTCCTGCTGGGGTTACACTGAAAGCAAGACTAATTCTGTTTTTTTTTCTCAGGTGGAAGGTGATTTTCAAAAGTTTTTTTTTGCTGAGTGCAGAGTTCCACTTCCTATTGTACGCTGATTTCACCAGGAGACTTAAATATGTTGTACCTCTTGTGGAGCACTTTGAACTTTGCTGACAGTATGATCAGCATATGACTACAGGGCAGTGTGTCATTAAATCGGTCGAAGGTTCAGAGGTGTGGATAGAACATTTTACTGACTATAGCAGAAGCTGAAGCCAATGATTTTGGATTATTGGGAATAGCAGGTAGGAATGTATAGAAGATTCTAGGCTGTTAGTAGTAGGGGGTATTGTTTCTGACTTAGCTTCTTTTAGAAAGGAAAAAATCCATCATTGTTATGCAACAGTTACTTGCATCCTCTCTGTAGTCTCTCTCTTTGACGCTAGTAGTTTGGCCATTGTTGAGCACTGAGCCAAGTTCTTATCAGCAGTAGTATTTTTTTGTGCTGTAGTCAGAAATATAACATGAAGTGCACATTTCTGTGTGACTCAAGAGTAGGTTATTTTAACAGAATGCACCGTGATTCACTGTGGTACATTGTTGTGACCTGTTGTGCACAACAAGCTGTTGTGACCTGTTGTGCACAACAAGCTCTTCCTCAATAAAAATGAAATACAACATGTGACTGAATACACTTGATGGCACTTTTACACCGCATTTGTAAAAGTTACTGGAAAAGAAATGTGTTTATCAAGGAGGATAAAAATCTGCATAGAGCATCGTATTTCTTAAACTAAATGAATTGACAGAATAAAAGTTATTCATTGATTGTCATTCCATCCCCACTCAAAACTGTTTTAATGATTAAGTCATATAGTATTGATTGTGCTATTAGAAATAGACAAATTAATTTGCCAATGCTGAATTTGAAAACTAAGCAGCCACATTGATCCAGCCGATACTGACTGCTGGATCTATGCCACCGGTACAGCCCTAATAAAACTAATAATGTAGCTGCAATTTAATAATGGTGAGAATTTTTCTGTTATAGTTCTGGAAGGATTAGATGCTTAAAAAATATTTAATTCATTATAAAAAATGTAATATAAAATCATTATTTATTATAAAATCATGTAATTCACATGATTGACAGAAAGCAAAGTTGAGAAGTTGTTAGACTGCGCCATGTGAAGTGTTCATTTAAGCCTGTTTCTAAATGTGAAGACTAAAGTATCTCAGTTATTACTGAGCTGTTATGACCTAATTAAAAGGTATTCTCCATCGTCCGCAGGTGGCGACAGACAAGGTTGCTGGTAAGCTGAGTTCTACTCTCTCATGGGTGAAGAACTCGGTGTCCCACACGGTCAGTCAGATGGCTAGCCAGGTGGCCACGCCCACGTCCCTGCAGACCACTGCCACCTCCTCCTCTACGTCTCTGTCCTCACCAGCCCTGTCACCGTCCTCACCGGCGCTGCTCAGTCCTGACGATGTGGAGCTGCTTGCCAAACTAGAGGAGCAGAACAGGTAAGCAGTCTGTCGCTTAAGCTTCTCCTGCCCATCAATTTAACAGGTTTTGATTTGAGGTTGTATAGTAGAGGATAGACTTTCTTCAAGAGCTAGTTTGATGCCACGTGTACTTTAGTTACACAGGGTTAGAGACCACAGTCTGACTGATTGGCAGGAAATCATTAAAACATTACAAATTTCTAAATTCAATTTCTAAAAAATACAGAACATTTCTCCTGGCTACTTAATGATCAATATTGTGAGATACTACTTGAACATATTAGCATAATGCCAGAAAACAACTCTAATCTACCATTAACTAAATTCTCCTAAAGAGAAACTGTTCTTGCTGATTATTTATAAAATAATCTACATTCATTTACAATATGAAATAAAATGGTAAAGTGCATTTTATTTCATATTCTAAATGTATGTTCATTATTTATTACCAGTTAAATGAGAAGCATAAAAGAATATATCCAACTACTCAAGCCTATAATCAACAGTTAATACATTACTCAACATGACCATCTACCTCATCATTAATGCAGGCCTTGTTTTATATGTATTTTAATGTAAATATTGCTAATCTAATTAGGAAGCTCTAAGTGAAGGCTTTTATTATGATAAATAAATAAATATTGCTTGATTACAGTGACGTACTGTATATGCATGCTGCCGCCTCCATTTCCCTGGTTTTGATTCAGTGTACCCATGCATCTCTACATTTCATTTCGAATGAGAAGTTCCTTGCTCACCATTACACTCTTTATGATTTGGTGGGTTGGATATCCTTGAGCACTTGAAGATAACAGCACTGGTATATTTTTATCTATAAAGCGATACTGGGTAAACTTCCAGCTTACCTCTGTATCCTTCTCTGTCTCAGCTCTGGTAGTCGCAGGCTACACTCCAATTGGTTGATTTTTAATGTATTCTGGGTTTTGACAGATTTGGGGAAAACTGCATTTTTCATACTATGCACCATGGGTATGAAATAATCTGCCAGTGTATCTAAAATTAGCCACACATACAGTACTGTGAAAATGTTTTAGGCACGTCTGGAGAAATGTTTTTTAAGTAAGAATGCTTTCAAAAAGAGACATGTTAAAAGATTACATTTATTAATAAATAAAATTCAGAGTGAGTGAACTGAAGAAACATCCAATCAACATTTGGTGTGACCACCCTTTGCATTTAAAACAGCATAAATTCTTCTAGGTACACTTGCACAAAGCAAAGGATTTTGTAGGCATATTGTCAGGTGTAATTATACCAAAAAGGGGATAATGATCACTAATCCGGTATTTGGTTGAAACACAATCATTGACTTAAACAGTGTGTAGCTGTGTAGGAGGAATAACCAAACTTAGAAAAATACCTAGAAAAATATACGCTGATGGATTTAAGGGTATCGTAAAGAATGTGGTGATGGAGGCATGTGGTAGTTTTTCTTGAGAGGCCATGTCAATCATATTATTTAAACATGATTATATCCTGTTATATAAGTTGCTTTTGTTTTTTGTAAATTTGATTCTATTTAAGTTTCAATTATTTTTGTCAACAATAGAATCAAACAAGTAAACAAAAAGAAACAACAGGATCAAAGAAACAACAAAAATGTAGAATAAAGGTGAACAGACAGGTTTGTCTGCAGACATTTCCATGTAATGGCCTTCTTGCTTGCTGCCAAGAGCACTTTATAAAGATAGTTGTTGTGGGCCATAAGTCCAATTGGGATTTTACCCAAATACAGTGTGATAAAGGAGAAATCTACTTTTAAACCAAAGATTCACCAAAGTTCTCCAGCAAGATCTTGCCCATATGGTTGAATAAGGGGCCCAAAATATGTGAAAGTGGACTGTCATTGTCTGCCCACATTGTCGCCAGCATTTATCCTATCCCTGGAAGCCATGCTGTTTAGATTTTAATTTAGGAGTCACTTATTATGTTCTTCAGAACAGAATTCTCACCAGGCTCTTAGCTAGACCTGCCCAAACAGTTCTCCAGTCATCCTCAGATATCTCCAGGCCAGACTCCCCCTCCCATTTCTGCTTAATCTGTAGAGAAGAATTGTTCTTGGAGATTTGGAGTTTTAGGCTATAGCCTAACTGAAGACGGTCTCACTACCTGGGACAAGATATATAAAGGTTAAGTTGCAAATTTTAATCTGCACACCTTGGTTTTTCCTTCAGACACACACATACACCTGTCTCTCTCTCACTGAATCTTATTTGTCTGCAGTTGTATAAAGACAGCGAGCGATTCCTTTCACACATTAGTGGGTGAGCTAACAGCTGTGTTCACTGTTGCTTTACCTGGTCAGTGCTTGTAAAATATCTACAGTGTCGGCGTGTTGTAACCATAATACAAGATAGTGATTCTTCACTCATGGTGCAGACAGTTGCCGGTTACTGTCTGTGCACATTACGTGAAACCAAAACCTGGTGCAATGAAACATGTGTAGCGTTTATGTGAACGGCAGAAATCGGACATTTGTTGCTGCCTGGTCACCGGTCATGGCCGATTAAGCTTAAAACTGGCCAAATACGCTCCCTGACAGTCAATTGATGGATCCCTAGTCTCTTGGCCAAAGAGTTTACAAACTGCCTTAGTTTTACCCAGAGCCTTGTTCTCTAAGAAGAGGGCTGACCGAGTTATCTGAGCAGGGCTCCAGACTGCAACCAAAATGGCATTTTGCAACCATTTTTTGACATTGCAAGTATTTTTTACAATTACTCGCACAAGTGCAACCTGCAAATTTGACAAAAAAATTTTGGGGTCATCGTGAGCACCGGAAGATATCCCAGTGCCCATTTTGGCCCGCCGATAAAGCAAGCTTTTTTCGATAATAGGCTGTAGCAAACAGGATAAATAGAAGAAGTTCCAACTAAAAGCGTCAACTAAAACAAAACAGAACCTCGTAGTTCCTTTATTTATAGCAAAGGCATTTATTAGTAATACAGTTTAAAATGGGGAAAATGTGAAAAAGTGCGTTGCAGGTTGATTTAAGGTGTGCGCCAATGAATTTTCTGCCTGTGCCCCCTAAAATCTTCAGTTACTCTGGAGCCCCATGAAGTGTGAGGAGTTTCCTGGTTTTCCTCATGCAAGTTGAGCAGATAAGTCAGTAAACCTGCTTCTTAGAACTTTTAGAGACAGAACCTGTTGGAATTCATGCTTGCATGAAATGAGGAATATCTTAAAAATCTAATTCAAAGCATACTTAGTTGTAGAGGTCTTTTTTTTTTTTTTTGCAGTTGTCATGCAGCTCTGTACGATAAACAATATATCTTGCTACGCATACTACAAATAGAAGGGTTTGATAGTATAATGGTGATTAATGGTCATAATTGGGAACAATAAACACAGATATTTAACAATAAAAGTTTTCTGTAAATTGAAATGTATTCTGTGTGCTATCCCTGAGGTGCTCATTGTTCACATTAGATTGAAATAGTTAGAGGATGATGCAACCCCCCCTCTATTGTCAACTTAGTGAATTCTTCAACTGTTGTGACTCTTACCCATGGATAGTAGACTCTGTGTCATCATGGAAACCAAGTGTGCACTTCAGAGTTCGGGATTGTGTCACATTTACTCCAGTTAAGAAGACAGCAAAGCTCTGTTGAATGCAGACGACGGTGACTCATCAGTACAGCTACGTCTTCAGAATGCCAAGTGATGTTGTGATGATACATCTCATTAGAAAACTAACCAGAGAAATGTTTCATTTTCTCCCCAATTTCCTTTATGAAGCTCTGAGCAGACTCTGGTGAACAGAAGTCATCTCCCTTTTGACCCCTGGCTCTACCCCAACACACAGCTGGGCCCTTTCACATAACACACATCTCTGCTGCCACGCTTTGCTTCTGACTGACAATGCAGTCTCTTCTTAACCACCCTGCAGCAACATACTGATACATCCAAACATGTAACTCTTTCATTTATTCCTGTTGTTGTCAAGAAAGGTGCCACAACAGTTTTCCTTCAAGTCAGTGTTACAGATGCGATGCATGCTGCACTTGCTTACCAAGTGTTTGTGTGTTTGATGAGGCCTTTGTACCCTGCAGAGCAGATAAAGGGCCTGGGCATTCGTTCAGTAGGGTCACACAGACGAGGACGTCCCAAGCCGACCGCAACAATCTGTAAATCAGACATGCTATTGCTGCAGAGTTTTTAGAAACCAGAGACATGAGGAGTACATCATGAGTTTATCTTGGTAAGGCGTACAGTGTTTTAGGCTTGTTCTCTTGCTATAATGTACTGCAAATTGGAGCCATGGTGTTGTAACAGACACAAGTTTAGAGAATGTACTAGTAAATTTTGTCTTTTTGTCTGTCTATCTTAAGTTATTTTGAAATGTCCTTTCAATCACTGCAAATATTTCTTGAACAAAACAAATTCTTTGTAGTTTTTTGGTGTTTTGTATTTGTTCAGACTTTTGTTTGACCACTGGTGAATTATTAGCAGAGGGGTAAGTACGTTCACGTTCATGTATGACGCAGCCTGGCACTGCAGTGTGTAAAACAGTTCATGAGCAAACTGAAAAGCTTGAAGAACTGTCAATTCGGCTAAATTAAATCCTAGCTGTGAGATGTTCCTTTTAGCCACTGTTTAGCTCAACGTCAGAGCTGAATACAAGTGAAAAAGCTCTTTTGCAGGCTGGTCTTTCTGTTCGTTCACTCCCTCCCACATGACCCAAATTAGGCTGTAACCCTAACCGTTCTTGGAACGACCACGGTGACGTCACAGGCTCCAGTGGAGAGGCCCGGGCCTTTTTCCGAGATCAGGTGTCTGAGCTTTTGTGTTTCTGTCATGAGGTCCTCCTCGGTACCACACAGGTTGAGAGTCACAGCTTATTTTCGTTGCAGGCTGATCCTTGATCAGATCACTCTGTCAGTAACTCCAGTAACAAACTGATAAGAGTGATACAGTGCTAGATTAAGATTAACCTGCTGAAAAACATCTTGCTTGAGCTTTTCATCTCCAGCAATACGCTTCAAATGCGGACCATGAATGGAATACACATAATAAGTCAGGAAATATTGTACAGACCTCCAGTGGGTTCATTGTTGGTTTCATAACAGACCTGTTGTGGGGGTTTTTCAGCCGCTTAAAGCTGTTACCAGTAGAATTTAAATGAGAGCACTGTTAGCCCTCTTCCTTGAAGTGCTAACTTACTTTTTCTACAGACATTCAATGAAAGTATAAGAGTATTGATTTTAAAATCAGTATTAACCTGCTGGTTATTGTGAAAATGTGAATGAGACAATTTTTGGGACTTAATTGAGCATAGTACCAAAAGTCCTTCTGTTTATAATCACATTGTGACTGCTGTTGGCTGCTGACGACCAAAAGCTAGATAATTAGGTCAGCTGTTTCATAGTTTTACAGGGGATGGTGTCATTTATTCTGTGTCTGGGCAATTTGTGAATCAATGATAAGGCTTTGCACTTTGTGACTGTAAAAAAAAAACAACACTTCATCACAGTCAAAGTTGCTTTGTGAATAAGCTCTCCATTTTTAGCACTGCCCTTTTAATGTGGGTTGCTTTAATTTTAACACTTGTGTTAATGTAGTTTTCCTGAATCACAGCTTACAAATTGCATGGCACTGATTCTTTAGCAGAATTTGAGGACTTATATTAGCATCGCCCCTGCTCTCTTGCAACACATCCGAGTATGTCTGGAGATGTACAGTATGTTTTTTCTTTTCAAATTTTGCTAAAGCTCTTAAGTGGGGTTATGGTCTAGAGATTGGTGAGGGGAAAGCAATGCAATCAGTTCTACTTCCTCTTGTTTGGACGTCAATTCGGCTTGGCACATCCTGGATGTGTAATTGTTTTACTATGAAAATTAATTGTGTTTTACACAACTTTAAACCATAATAGATTAAACTATGTGCTGGTTGTCTTTGCTCAATGTATAGCTGATTCAGTTTCAAACAGGGAAAAAGTTTGAGAACCACTGGTATAGTGACAAGTGGGTAACATCGGGAGAGAGGGATAGGCGACGCAACAATGGTCCCCTGCAAAATTCAAACCGATGATAGTTATATGTTCTACATATTTACCACTATTCCACCAGGACCCCCTAACTAGGACTCTTTTGTTGAGATGGCTTTGCATATAGAGGATAGACAATGCCGTCATCCATTGCCCATGGCTGCAGGCATCACAATGTTGAGCTGTCGTCGTGATTGTACCCCTCTCCTCCCCGTACGTATCTGCTCCCCTGACTTTCTCCATCTGCAATGTGTTTTATAAAGTTGCGAAAAGACCCAGAACTCATCTTTTTTTTACCAACTGCATTACAATTTCACTGCAGCAGGTGTGCCTCATGGCGCCTTGTTAATGACTTGGCTTATGAAATGATCAAAAGTAACGTGGTACTGAATAACATCTGCACGGTGTTCACTGTTGCTTTACTTGGCCATGCTTGTAAAATATCCAGTGTCCCCTGTGTCTTGTAACGTAATACAAAGTATTTTACAGAGTGAAGCCTGTGTGGGAAACACCTGCCCTTATAACGCAACCGCTACCCACCTGATGTCATTGTCCATCCCGATGTTTCATTGGAGACATCATCCGATCCTAATTTTGTAGACGTCACCCAACCCAATCGTAGACTCACGTGCTTGTTTCATAAAGATGTCAGTTTGACATACTTACGCTGCTTATGCTGATAAAAAAGCACCAACAGCGACAATAATACAACAAAATATTCATTTAGTCAGTATCTTGTAGTTGGTGAAAGCCTACAACAATATACACTTTGGAGCTTACATGTGTTATTCAATCAGAAGCTAGAAAAACTTTACCAAATTGTGTCTGAACAAGGCATTCAGATCAGTGTCAGTTGAGAGGAGACACTTTAATTAAATTTGATACATTTTTGAAACAAACACTTTTTCTTGGGCTTAATGATTAGTATTGTAATTATTATTATTATAATTAATCATTTAGCTTGAGTTTTTTATCCAAAAGCAACTTACAATTGCTATATGTCAGAGGTCGCACCCCTCTGGAGCAATTTGGGCCTAAGTGTCTTCCTTAGCTACACATTGAATGTCACTGTGGGAATCGAACCCAGGTCTCTTACATCAAAGACATGTGTCTTATCCACTGAACTATCACCTCCCCGGATTAAAATTTGTTGTGTCTGGATGCACTGTTAACAGTATTTTATAACTCTTACCTTCTCTGCAGGCTGCTGGAGACAGACAGCAAGTCGCTGCGCTCCATGAATGGCTCCAGGCGAAACAGTGGCTCCTCCCTAGTATCCAGCTCCTCCGCCTCCTCCAACCTCTCCCACCTGGAGGAGGACACGTGGATCTTGTGGGGACGTATCGTCAATGAGTGGGAGGAGGTGCGCAAGAAGAAGGAGAAGCAGCTTAAGGTGAGACTAGTGCATATGAACACCTGTGAGGAGGCAGCTGTGTAAGGTGCAGACCTGCTTAAGAGCTTTCTGAAACGCGACTGCATTAAGAGCTTACTGAGACACATTTGACCCGTCTCCTGAAGACGAGGTTAGGGCATCAGAGAGTTGTAATTTTCTAAATGTATTTTTTTAGACATCCAGTTTTGTTTGCATTTTTGATAATTGCCCATTTGACAAGAATGACAGTATTCTAGGCTCTTTTGTTGGAGACAGGAACTCCAACAAAAGTGCTAATGAATAGGACTGGGCGATATGGCCAAAAATGTTATCACGATAAGATTTGGAATATCAATCAATAATTATCAGGATAAATGTTGAATCCATAGACTGTATATAAGAAGTGGACGTTGTCGTCTAGTGACTTCACCCGTTGGTTTGTGGACTGCCGTTTTGAAGCCTCGAGTTTGGCCAATAGTGCGCGCCACAATGTTGAGTTTTTTTCCAACCAGCGGTTGACCATATTTCGCTGTGACAGTGGCAGCCGCGTGCGGAGCTAGCTTAGCTAGGTGCGTCTGTAATTCACCTTAACTGTCATTTTAACAAGGCTGACAATTTTGTCTAGCAAACATATGGCTGGTTAAATTTACACAGTGCTGTGGGTTCGGGTCACTCTAGCCTGATTGACAGGTCGCCATGGTAACGACTTGGCGAACGAATCACAGATAATCCCGCCCTGAAGCATCCTCTGCTTTATGGTGTATTTTCCCCTAAATGGGACCATATTTTACTAAATGAACATCATGTTGTATTGAAGAAGACTTCAAACTAGCAATTGAGTCTATAAACACATTATGAAAGTGTTTACTGAGGTAAGAAATCAGGAGAGAAGTAGGGGTCATGTTGCCGTTATTTCTAATGGAACCGGAGTTCTTTTTGCAACCACAAGAGTCACCCCCTGCTGGTCGTTAGATAGAATGCAGGTTTAAGGGACTTTGCGTTCATCTCATGTCTCTGACTGGAAGATTCCCACTTGGTCGAATCATTATTACGTTTTTAAAGGCTGATTTTGCTCCTAAGTGAAGTTGAAGAAACCAGACAAGTGGGTTTAAACTTTTCTTTCTGGTCAGAATAAACACTTGATGCCAAACAGTGGATCACTTAACAAATCTGAAGCAGAAAATTCATTATAATGATAAAATCTTTAATCTTAGTAAAATTAAGTTATATATTTTTTCTGTTTTCCTCAACAAAATAAATATCTTAATAGAAAAAATAGAGTGATTTTTACTGAGCTCCAGCCAGAATGCTACAATGGCTCTATCTGTTTGAATGTTTACTTGCTCCAAAAATAATTTCTAAGGCTATCTTTGTGACCCTGTAGTGTTGTCCTTGAACTTGTTATTTTAGTTCTCGACATTTTGAAGCTAATTTTAGGTACCTTGTTTCTACGGTTACCCCATGCACAGTGACTTACTATGGCAGTTTGTTTTAAACCTGTCAGTACTTTGTTGGATAGCAATCTAATGGCAGGAACTAAGCAAGGCACTTGTCGTTTCCTTATGTAAAACTGTTTGGTGCAACTGCAAAGGTCTGAACGTATGATTGCTTATGGTGACAAGCTCAATAAGGTCATTTCATCTGAACACTCCTCAAACTATTCCTTGATGATTTTTGCGATACAACATTCATTGTTCAGTCATGTTGACATTTAAAGCTGTTAAAAGGGTTTCTGTTTAGTTTAGTTTTGGTTGACATTGCGTGTGTAAATGGGGAAGTGTTGTGAAGAACTTGTGAACATCCACGGGTGTTATTATGTAATTTAACAGAAGTTGTAATGACCGGGTGGTTGCAGCTGACCTGGGATATTAATCATAACTGCTGAGGCCTCCACAAAATGTACGTTTTCTTCCCCATAGCTTACACAGAAACCCAGTTTCTGTTGCGTGAAGGAAGGAATTTTGACTTTTTTGTCCTTGTCAGCACAACCACTGACGTGTTCATGTTTTCTGTGTAGTTCATCGAGAACCACTACTGTGAAGAGAAATATACTTTCTTTAGAGTAATTCTGCTTAAATGTAAACGCGATGTTGAAACTGATGTGAAATATTTCTATAACAAGGATGTTCTGAAAAGCAAAGACCATTGAAATCACTGATGATTTACATGAAATCTATGTGGGAGCCTGTCACCAAGCATTACGTAGTTGAAATAAAAAAGGGTGGTCAAAGCAGTGGTGTGCCTCAGAAGGCAGCTTTCGTTCAGACACAGTCAAGATATGAGACGGTGCATTGTTCCAGTACAGAGCCTGGTTTGTCTTCTCTAACCTCTGAGAGGGGAGAGGGATTCCCTGCTGAATCCCAGTGTGGGTGGACCTCTGCTCCAGATGCACCCTGGACTGACCAGATGCACACACACACAATCCAATCACAGCAGGGAAATCCACTGTTCCTTGTCAGCACAGGAAATATCTTAAATCAAATTGTGTCAGCAGTAATATAT
>JAPMOB010233527.1:28533-50947 GCA_029875015.1 Lepomis gibbosus
GTGCCTCACTGACAAGATTATATTTGGCAGTGGAAATAGTATAATTATGAGATGCACACTGTGCTGAAATTTGAAAACAGATATTAGAGCACAGAGCATGTCCATGGTTGTCTGTATCCTGTTGCGCAAGTGTCTGTTCTTTTTCTCCACAGGAAGCCGATGGTTTTCCTTACACTGTTGGCTATAGTCACACATGAACTAAAGACAGTCCCCAGTTGCCTGTTTCAATTTCTCATTAATGGCTTCAGCTAGATAAATTTCAAGAAATGCATCTGTTCTTTTCTTTTTTCCCCCCCAGGATCTTGTCAGAAAAGGGATTCCCCACCACTTTAGAGCAATAGTATGGCAGCTGCTGTGCAACGCCCAGAATATGCCCATAAAGGATCAGTACTCGGAACTCCTGAAGATGACGTCTCCCTGCGAGAAGCTGATTCGCAGAGACATCGCCCGCACTTATCCTGAACACGAATTCTTTAAGGAGAAAGACAGCTTGGGCCAAGAAGTGCTCTTCAATGTCATGAAAGTGAGTCTCCATTTGTGTTGAAGGAGCCTGATTGTATGCAGATAAGATGATAATTCTGTGTACAGATAAAATAAAGGTTTTACCAAATGTTTTTGGGTAAAATCTACTATGAAAAGTGTGTACAGCTTTGACGCTGGCAGAAATTTGTGCTGTCTTGACCATCACTGAAACTCATCCAAAGCTAATCACTGTTACCTCAGGCATATTCTCTGGTTGACCGTGAGGTTGGCTATTGTCAAGGGAGTGCATTCATTGTAGGACTGCTGCTCATGCAGGTAATAATCCCATTTCACTACACACACACACACACACACACACACACACAAACACAGCTTCCAGCAAATAGTTTGACATGTTTTACTGAAAGACAGATTTGAGGTCTGATTTCATCCTGTTATTTTTCTAGATGCCAGAAGAGGAGGCTTTCTGTGTGTTTGTGAAGTTGATGCAAGACTACAGATTACGGGAGCTCTTCAAACCCACTATGGCTGAGCTGGGTCTCTGCATGTACCAGTTTGAGAATATGATCCAGGTAGACAGCACATACTTGGTAGTAAGACTGCAGTGAGGGGCGATGACAGTTTGTCAAAATGTAGCTGTGCACAGTGGTAACGGTGTAAATCCAAATGATTTTCGCCTCGCAGGAGCAACTCCCGGAGCTGTATATGCATTTCCAAGCTCAGAGCTTTCATACTTCCATGTATGCCTCCTCCTGGTTCCTCACCATCTTCCTCACCTCTTTCCCCCTGCCTGTCGCCACAAGGATCTTTGACATCTTCATGTGTGAGGTCAGTTAAAAGGAACTGAGATCCTGGATCTTTTTACTCTTGTGTTCACTCTTTAGCAGAAATACTCTGTCATCTTTCACTCATGCACTTTTGTACTTTCTGATGTTTGTGGTCTGATTGTTAAACATTGTGCTGCTGTTGCACTGCAAGGTTACGTCTACTGCTTTCAGAATGGCTACATATAATATACAGATAAAATGTTAGGGAAAGGTTATCCATTAGCGCCCCCTGTTGGAGAAAACAAACACCACAGTCCACATTAAATGGTTAGTGTGAGTTGTTTCCTCACTCCCTTGAGACCTGTTGTAACACATTTTTAATTCTCAATCCATTTGAAAAATCCATTTCACTCCACTTTGACCATCATGTTTTTTTCTTTCAAAACTGACAAAAAAATGCCTCCTCAGTGATAACTGGTCACCTGTTTCTTCAGGGCCTGGAGATAGTTTTCCGTGTGGGACTGGCCATCCTTCAGATGAACCAGACTGAACTCATCCAGCTCGACATGGAGGGAATGTTACAGGTATATATACAGCTGAGATTTCTTGTGCAAAATGCGCAGCGACCTAAGGGAAGGAACCTCCACCACACCAAGATAATTGATACGTGTCCTCCCGACTTGTACCTGTGTACATGCTGACATTTGCTGTATTGCTCTGTGGTCAGAGAAACAGCTGACTAATGCATCAGAGTGCATAGTTGTGTGAAGGTAGTTGGTTTATGAGTGTGCGGCGCCAACCCTGCCTCTGTTTCCTTGCTGTGCTCCATCCAGCACTTTCAGAGGGTCATCCCACTCCAGATCGACAGTGGACCAGATAAAGTCATCCAGGCTGCTTATCAAGTTAAATACAACGCCAAGAAGATGAAAAAGTAAGCCCAACTCTCAGTTTTTCGACACCGACCAACTTCTCCTTTTGTCGATGCATTTATTTTTACACCTGGAAAAGTACATCACATTGTAGGTAGGTCTCTCACTGCAACTCATGAATCACTTTACAATTAAACCCCCAAACCTTTCTGTCACTATTATATAAAATTATAATACATTTTCAGCCGTGACTGCAATAATTGTACGGCACCCTCTACTGATTTTGTTATGTTGAAAATTTGTATTAGAGACACATTAGATTTTATCCTACTTGTTGTATTTTTCAGACACTGATGTTCTTAATTCAGCCTACAATATGTATATGTTGTGATTTTTTAAAATCTTTATCTAAGTTAATATTTTGGGTTAGGTAACACTTTATTTAATAAATCTGCAATTTCTTGAACCTTTCATAAGTAGTTTTACCAGAAATAACCACATCATTTGCAAGTAATTATAGCGAAAATAATTCCTATTTTAAAAAGAAAAGCTTTGTTTAAACCCAGGTAAATATTATTGGAAACTTTATTCTTTAAATGTTGTTGCCTGTAAACAAACTTACTTTTTGCAGCTCTCTCTGGGTTACACTAGCACTTAAATGGAATGAAATAAATAGCAGTTTATCAATTCAACATTGAATATTTTTCAAAATCTCTAACATATTGACAGACGTGGAAAAGTTGTTTCTTTGGCCCTGTTTTAATAGCTTCAGTCCCCCAGCCCACGCTAGACAAAATCTATCATGTCTTCATTTGCTGAAAGAAAATAATATTCTTGTCTGTGAAATGTTTTCAGGTTAGAGAAAGATTACACTACAATCAAAACTAAGGAGATGGAGGAGCAGGTGGAGATAAAGGTGTGTGACAACTGTTGAGTGTCGTGAGTGTCCTGAAGTCTCCACTGTGCGGATCCTGTTGTTTCGTTTCATGTCATTTTCTTGCTTTGCAGAGGCTGCGGACAGAGAACCGGCTCCTGAAGCAAAGGATAGACACACTAGAGAAGGTAAGTGCGTCAGTGGTTGTCACAGGTGCTGCGTCCCCAGGCAAACCAATCAGACACCTCTCCCTGCTCAACAACATTACATTAACCCATTCAGCTGTGTATGCTCATACATCACGCATCTCCTCCTAATGATGGAGTCTCATCTTTCACTAACTGCGCTGTGTTGGTTGAAAGTCTTCCATTCGCATGATAAACCGTCACCGGTCTGGTACAGTGCGGTGAATTTTCTGATTACTTACTGTCAGAAACAGACGCCAGATTTGGACTTGCAGTTGTGTTGCCGTCATGGTGACTGTCTGTGTGGCTCAAATAACTTCTGCTGTGAATTTAAAATTTCACCAGACGGCACTAACTGAAGCAGAGACCGTAACACGCCTATTTGGAATGTGAAAGTGGCTGCTTGGTGTCGTTTCAAGTCGATACAAAGCACTGCATGCCACGTTGCACTGTTTGTATCATTCTACACATTTTTGTGGCTCTTTGAATGGGCACTACTGCTGCCATGTAAAGGCACCATGCATGAGGTCTGCCATGGATAGTACGGGTGTCCGCTACGCCCGTTTGCTTGCAGGCAGCAGCGCTGTGGTCTGATCGAGTCTGTTATTTAAACCCATCTCGAGGCTGCCGCTCTCTCACGTGTCTCTGTCACGTAACTCCCAGGACCTTTTAACTTTTCACTAACTCAAACTGTTCAAGAGCTTGGATGAACCGCATCAAAGCCCAGAGCTTCTGTTCAGTTAAACAACACGTAGTTCCTTAACACTGTTACTGTGCTGTATTATACATCGCACTCTCCTATAGGTAGAGCTGTCCTGCACTGCTTCCTGTCTGAAACCTGTCTCTGTGTTATCAGCACTGCCTGATTTTTCACTTTCTTACCAGCTCATTTGCACCTTTTTCACCACACCTGCATGCAATGTTCCTTTTCTACCCCTGAATGCAAACACCATTGTACAGCCTGTAAACAAAATATTTCTGGAGGGGAAATGAACATTGCATTTCTTCTCTAAAACAATCAGTTGTTCTTTTGTGTGCTTTAAACTGTCCTCTGGATTGTCTCTCTCTGCTGTCTCCTGTTGATGTTTCTGTTTTTGTAGGAAAGTGCTTCCTTGGCAGATAGATTGATCCAGGTATATTCCTCATTTTCTCTTTACCCGTATTACCTGTGTTGCACCTTCCTTCTTCCTTCTCTCTTTAGCATTGCATGCTTATGATTAGCATAATGAAGGACACAGTAATAATGCTGATGATGATTCTTTGAATTAAGAACTAAACCAGATTATGAGAACTGATCACGGTGTTGAATAAGTGCATGAAAAACCACACTGTGGCAGACAAAGTGAGAGAATCACAGATCGTGCAGACGAAAGCTAAGGAATTCGAAAATAAATCACACGTTGCTAGAGCTAAAACCAGCATGTCCTTAGAAAAACCCAATCCCTCATCTTCACTTCTGATTTACCCATCAATTTCGTCCTCTCGTTTCACTTCTTGTCGTGCTCACTCCCCCCCTCCTCGGTTGGTTATGTCCCAAGGGACAAGTGACTCGAGCTCAGGAGGCAGAGGAGAACTACCTGGTCAAGCGGGAACTGGCCACAGTCAAACAGCAGAGCGAGGAGGCCGGTGCTCAGCTGGAGCAGGCCATGAAAACCATCAGGCAGCTCCAGCAGCAGCAGCAGCAGCAGCAGCAGCAGCCACACGCGGTAAGGAGGGCCACAGAGTCCCCAGCTGGCAGGTTGCACTGGCTCAGGTCCTGCCCAAGTCTGTGACAGGAGCCGTGACACTGGGATGTTTCCTAGATCAGTTTGTGCTGACCGTTTCAAGATTATGAGGCGTGCTAGGAATGTGTTCCACTAGAGATCAGCTGTGTCACAGTTATCTGCGACCCCGGCCCAGTAGGCAGTTTGTTGCCTAGCAACAAAATCCAAGCAGAGGCAGCGCAAGGCTTTTCTCACTTTGCACATCGGCTTTGGGTAATGATCTGTTTTGGCATGCATGAATTCAAATTGGGACACCGAGTACCACACAGTTGAGCCGACGTTTACAGTCTTCTGCATTCTCAGAAATGCATGCAGAATTTGTAAGCAGTTGTGTCACAGGTTGGTAGATTTCACACATGGCACCCTGTTCACAGAATCCTCTCGTTGCATATGTATTGACCTACTATTCTTAATTATTGATGTTTGGATAATGTGCAGGCATTACAATGTTTTACATAATTTGCCACCTTGCTTCACAATGAGCAGCCATAAATGATTTATGTGACAGCGAAAGGCAAAATGGTGGATGTCAGCTAAAATTAATGTTAAAGTCTTTCCAGTGGAGTGTGAAGAGGCATATTTTTTTCTGAAAGAAGAAATATAATATTAGCTAAGCCTTTTTAATCGACTAGAATTATTTTTGGACGCTGGTCTACATTACTTGCTGAGATTGAATATTTTCTTCTTCAATAAATGCCACCATTGACACACAGGCAGCGACATTTTATAGCTCTGCTTTGCCGTCTGTGCTCACGAACATGTCCTGTTGTAGAAGGGAGCCCCTCGGTATTCTGAGGAGTCTGTCCTGCAGCTGGAGAGAGAGCTCGTGCAGGCCCGGCTGAAGGAGGCAGAGTCTCAGTGTGCTCTCAAGGAGATGCAAGACAAGATCCTGGATGTGGAAAAGGTTTGCTGCCCCAGACATTACGTACTGTCTAAATCTTAGCCGTCATACACCCTCATTAAGTGGCTACATCACTGTAACACCTATTTCTTCAGTTCTAAAACATATAATTTTTACACCCCTTCCTTAGAGGAACGCGTCACTACCAGATGACACTAATGTGGCGCGGCTTCAAGAGGAACTGATAGGAGTGAAGCTGAGAGAGGCAGAGGCTCTGACCGGTCTGAAAGAGCTGAGACAGCAAGTCAGAGACCTGGAAGAGCACTGGCAGGTGAGAACCTTTCAGCAGGACAGGTTTGATCAGTACATTGTCTTTGTCTGACATTTGTTCAAAGTGCAAGATGTCTGTGAAATGGAGACGGAAAAATAGAACGTTTTAATGTCACTCTATTCGTTTAAGTTATGGAAAGGCTGACTGATTTGTAACACGTCTCCTCAGCGTCACTTGGCACGCACGGCTGGTCGCTGGAAGGACAGCCCCAGGAAGAACACCTTGAGTGAGCTGCAGGACGAGCTGATGAGTGTGAGGCTGCGCGAGGCCGAGGCCCAGGCAGAGCTGCGAGAGACACGGCAGAGGATGCTGGAGCTGGAGACACAGGTCAGAGGTCACACCAGCTGTCCAGCCACATTAATCTGATCAAGCTGATTTATTCTTATGAATAAAATTTTGTCCTGCCTTTGAGATTTTCTGTCCTTGTGCTTAAAAATCCAAAAATGAATCGCAGGAAATTGAAGGTATACACTAATATGGACACTTACTAAGTATTGTGGATCTAAATTTTGTCTAATAAACAATAAATGTGCTGTAATAGCAGTAAATTATATACCTGCATTGTGACACAGTGTCCTTCAGAGGGCAGCAGTCAACAACTCAGAAACCTAAGTGTGAAGCAGTGCAGGTTTGGATCGAACTGATCACTTATCGAGGTAAAACTAATATCATTGTCTGTTTATGTACCCCTTTCCATCACACAGAATCAGATTCACAGTAACCAGCTGCGACGGGCGGAGCAGGAGACCCGCTGTCTCCAGGAGTGTGTGCAAACTCTGACAGTGCAAAACAAAGACCTGCATGTGCAACTGCAAGAGATCAAGCGGAGACAAGCTGAGATTGAATGCAAGGTATAACTCTGCTACTGATGTGCAACACTGCACTGTGTGCAGGGAGACAAACCACTACAGCTCTGTTGTGGCATAATCTAAAGTCTTTTCTCATGAGCTTGAAAATCAGTTTTGTCTTGTGTGTTGCTTGCTGATGAGGTCAGTATCCAAAAAAGAAGGAGAAAGCGACTTTTTATCAGTGATAGAATTTCATTCTGATAGTTCTACTGATGCTGCAAGATTACTGTTAATCTAGCACAGTAACACTCCCCATCTCAGGAATTCCCCCCCTGCAATTTCACGCATACACAAATGTTGTAAAATACATGTTTTCATACTGGCCACTCAACAACACGCCTCCCCCCGGGGGCTCTGGTATAACTGTTGTTGAAATAACGTCTTCTTTTGCTCCTTTTGTTTTTCTGCAGAGTAAGGAAGAGGTGATGGCTGTGAGGCTGCGGGAAGCCGACAACTTTGCTGCTATGGCTGAACTCCAGCAACAGATCTCAGAGCTCGAGATTCAGGTGAAGTCCCAACACACTTGCGCTGTAACATCACACTCCTCCTCTGCATCACGCTTTCAACTCCTTCTCAAACCATATTTAATATATTTAAACTTCCTTCAGACATGAAGAGAAATGTGTTATAGTTTCAAACCTGAGTTAGATTCAAACATTATTTGCCAAAGTTGAAACTATAGTGGTTATTTCACATGACCGATTTCTGTATTTGTGGTTCAGTCTGAGTTCTGTCCCAGATTTTCATCTACAAGTCAGAGTTTCCTAATTTAAGAAGGTGAATCTGATAGCAGATGATGTGTTGTTTGCTGATGTTGCCAAGGAGACACCCGTGTCAATCAAATCAGATCAAACCACACCCACGCAGTCTTGATGACGCAGATTAGCAGAGTTGTTTGTTTTTTTTTAACTTTGACTCCTGCGTATTTAATCATGAATATGTAGATAAATAGTCAGCTCAGGCTTTTGGGTGCTACCTCAAATCAGAAATTAAAATTTACCCGCAGATAATCTGAACTTTAAATCTGATTTAATATGTGATGTCATGAACAAAGATAATCTGGAGGTGTTCTAAGAAAAACTGATTTATATTTTTTTGTATTCCAGAGGCTGGAAATGATTTATCTCTTTTAATGCAAATTCAAGATGTAAATGCACCTTATCATAGAGCTGTCGTTGAAGCACAGAAATTCCGACACGGTCATGACATTTAATGACGTCGGGCAAACTTGCATATAAACATATGAATCCCAGTCTCAACAAGCAAGAGTGAAGAAAGGAGTATTTAACCCCAAACAAATGTAACGCTACACACAACAAGGGTGACCAAAACAAATACAGGCCTGTTCTTTAACTGCCAACGTTTAGCAGTTCTGATTGATGACACAGGATCTTAAAAACAATCCTGAATTGTTTGTGGGCTCAACACTTAATGTGAGTTAAGCTATGCTTTGAACAACTGGCAGAAGACTGGACATTAGATTCATCATTCATTTTTGTTGAGTTAATTTTTTCCAGGTCTATAAATAGTCTATGTTGTCTAATATGACCATTTTATATGTTGCCTTTTTTGGAGTTGTTTCAATGTTACCTTGAGCATGTGGCTTAAATCAATGTTTTTAGATCAGTCAACAGTCCAAACAGTTTTGTCTTGAGTCAGTGTCTGACACAGTGTTGCTTGTTGTTGAACCCACATATGTGCATACGGTGTGCTGTGGAAAGTAACTCTAAAAATGGATTGAGTTGGTACTTACCAGAGGCACATTTAGTGGCACTGACATATTTTAGGCCTAAGTCTATGTGGACGCTCTGTAAGGCTTTGCACAAACTGCAGTTTTCCTCAAGTTTTGGTAGTAAGGTCTCAAGCTCTGTAAAGTTTCATGAGACTCTGAACAATAAGTGCTTTGCTACGTCCTTCCACATGTGGACTGAATGGATATCTCAGCCTTGTCCACTTCAGGACTCTTCCTAAAACAACAGGCAGAACGCCATGCGTCCCTTTTGCAGTAGTCTTGATCCCGATCACTCTGGCGGGGGTTTTTTTGCAGTGAGAAGGATTTTGCTGTTGCTAGTCAACACATCATCGCTTTCAATCACTTCGTGTGCTGGTATCTGTCAACAGCCACATTCAGGCAAAAATCTAACTTAAAGAAAAGTAATTGTGAAAATTGCCCCACTAATGCTCCTGCAGGAACTTCTAGCCTTTCTTTAATTTATGTTGTTAATGTTTCAGCTCCTCGGGGTCATCTGTGCGCTCTGATTGAACGGCAGAGAAAAGGCTGTGATGATGACGCACAGTGTTTATCTGCCGGGGTAGAACTGTTACGAAACTGCTCACCGAGCAAATAACTAACTATGAGCTGTAGGTGCCCGAAAGCTGCAGGAAAAACAGCAGTGTGTTGATTCAGCTGGCAGCAGTACGAAGAACACACTGATAGGGTATTAATATCAGAAGTATTGCAAAAATGGATTAATATAGTGTAAAAAGTACTTATTGATCCATTCAGTGGGAAGACTGATTTATAATTTCTAAGCATAGTAAACATGTAATAAATTGTTAATATCAGACTTTAAAATATAGTTTTAATAATGTCTTCATGTCATTAATAAATACTTAAAATGTCCTAATATCAGCATACAACCACATTTTATAGTGTTATAAACCATTTAGTAAACGTTTGTAGTGCTTGTAAGTTGCTAAAGTTTAAAAATGCAAAGTGTTGGTCATCTTTGACTTGAGGTACGTGCAGCTCTGTTTGGAGACAGTTGAGTAGGCTTTGTAAAGTACCGTTGTAAATTTATTCCTAAGTTTAAGGTGTTTTAGATAGTCTTAGCTGGAGGCTTGGACTATTTATAAGTATGACACCTACAAAAGCCCTCCCCCCCCTTCCCCTTCACAGGCACACACAATCACACAGTGTGGTCTGAGGTTTTGTTACTAAGTGATAGAGAAAAAACATGCAACACCAGAAATTTACCACTACCGCCCTCATACTTTTCAGAGTCTGCATAATGAACTCTCAGTTGAGTGTGCCAATAACGTGCAGAAGCTTCAGACTTAATTTACATCTTGTTTTCTCTTATTTCATCACCAGCGTCTAGAAAATATGTTGCAGAGGTTGCTTACACATTTTAATTTTTTTTTTTTTTTTTTTTTTTTTTTTNGGCGCGGGGTATTACATCTAACTTCTGTTGGAGCTGAAATCAGTGTGTTAGTGCCGGCTTCTTGGTCTGTGGTTTGGTTACTTGCTCTATAGGCTGTGGGTAAAAGCGGCTTCAATTACAAGAAATGAAAAAAAAAAAAAAAATCATCAACATCAGTTTTTTGTCGTTCTTGTAAGAAATGATGTGACTCGTGTTGGTGGGGACAGTTTTTAGCTTGCGATACAATGCGAGAGGTCACTGTGAGATCACACTGGCTCGGTTTGAGTCTAAATACTGAGTGTAGAAGGCAGAGCAGCGGCAGATATCAACAAAGCACCAGACACTTTGAACATAAAGATGATGTGGACCTTATCGTCCTTTAGAAACAAGACAGATAAACCTGCTGAGATTGGATGAGCAGATTCAAATGAATGATAACCAATACTGAGCAAAGATGGAAAACATGTCACTGAAACTAAGATGTCTAGAAAGGTTTATGTGTAGGACTCTTTCACTACCACACTCATGGCCTCTGTTTAACGCCACAGCTTCACTGTCTCTGGGCTGATAGGAAGTGGTTTCTCATCTTGAAGCAGAGACTCTACCAAAGGTGACATGCATGGTTTATTTTGAGGTTTCTATGACATTACTCAGAGATTTATACTAAATGTTTTTGCCTGTAAAGGACATTCTCAAGTTTACTCTCTATTCATCCATAGACTGGGGAACAATTATCTTTAACTTGTGTGAGATTAATGATAAAATTCCAGATGTCTCAGTAAATAGTAAACTATGACACACATCTGTACGGCAGTTTAAATGTGCCTCATGGTACTTGGAATCCTACATTGTTCACACAGCCTTCGCAGACGCCTTTGTGGAGTCAAAATAAGCTGTTTGTCATTGCCACAACAATAAAGATGCAAAGAAAGTGTAAAAGTACTGTGACGGTTCTGACCGAAACGACTCACGCTGTCAAAAAAAATTCTAGTGCATTTTGAGGGTATTTCTTGTATGAGCTATGATTTGTCTCGCTCAAGATATGAAGATAATGTTTGCGGTGATCAAAGGATGATGTGGCAGATGATCAGCTGCTTACTTCGCTGCTGTTTGTACAGTAAACAACTTTTCTAAGTCATTATGAGTAGTTGACGCTCCTCCCCACCTTTCTAGTATTGCTCTTCTGTTAGACCTAAACAAAGTTCAGACTCAAACTTTGAAGGTGCAGGAACGTGAGGAAGACATGTCTGTGAGACGTTTGACATCCCCCCGGCCACAGCCTGACACCTGTTGATTCACACAGCTGAACACGAGGAAGTATCATTAACTGCCTGCCTCATATTGTTGCAGTGTTTTGGAGTGGTGAAACCTCAAAAACAACAGATTCTTGGAATAATCTCTTGTTTAGACTACTCCTTGTTGAAAAAAAAAAAGTGCCTACTGGGACCCACCATATTCAACCCCACCTTACCACAGGAATCAAAAATCCTATCTGTATTTCGGGGTGTTGAAGACTCAGTGTCACCTCTCTATCTCGCCACCCCACCCCTGTTGTGTGCTGGGTACATATCAGCGGTCCCTGTTTTTTTTGTTTGTTTTTTTTCTCGCAGTGTTCCCGCGCTGCAGCCTGTGGTCTGAAATTCTCTGTGCGCCCTTCACTGGTCTCGCTGTTGAACTGCCAGGTTCAAGGGTGTGATTGAGGTTTGAAATAGAGTACGTGTTTGTCTTCAATGCCTGCAGATGTGTTCGCTGAGGAAAGTAAACATCACATGGGGCTGTTTTAACTGTTAAAGCTAACAACCAGCCTCATCCCTAGGGCCCCAGGAGGAAATCAAGCACAAATGACAGTATTTTGTGTTTCCCCTGACATCTGTCACTTTGCTCGCTCGCCACACAAGGAGGGTGCTTTGTGATGCTGCTTTTTTAGCAGCGGGGCTCTGGTATCTCCTGCCTGTGCAGAAGTTCACATAAATTAATATCCCTGGATGTTTTGGTTGCTCAACATACCAATAAGTTCCAAGTTTAATCACTCCGCTCTGCAGAAGCTAAAATATTTGTTCTCAGTGTTTAGGAAAGCCACTTGAGTACTGTAGCTGATTTTAAAACTTGTCTTTTCTACCAACAGAAAGAAGAAGGGAAGGTCCAAGGCCAGCTGAACCACACAGACTCGAGCCAATACATCCGCGACCTCAAAGACCAGATAGCAGAGCTAAAAGACGAGGTGTGACTGATAAAATTGGGCTTATTAGCATTCGCATATGTTGCCTATATTGCACCTTTTTTTTCCCTTGTAGAGATTCAGATTTTGTTGTTGCTGTGTCTTTTGATGCAGCATTTCAGATGAGTTCACAACATTCTCTCAGATATGATTTTACTTTGAGGCTAACAGATTAGTGGAAGTGTTAACTACACCCAGAGACTTCCTGTGCGGAGTTGACATATCACACGTCTTGCAGATACCTTCAAAAGACGTAAGCTGTAGATGTTTCAAGAAGGTTTAACGCGCCTACAAAAAGATAACATGGGTGGCTGTAGATTTAGAGCTTAAAATACTGCAGATGAAGGCCCCTTGCTGTCTTCCATATCAGTTATTTACAGAACAAATATCACATCTTGACATCTGTGGCCTTTCCTGAATTAAACTAAGCAAGAACGATGTGAATTGTGGTTAAATTGAGCTGCATGCATTAGCTCTGTATGACTCGATATGAAGGCAGTGCTGTCACAGTCATTTCCCCTCTCACTTGGTTTTGGCTGGTGGTCGTCTTGGGTTAAGAGTGGTCTGCTATGAATCATGCAAAGTCAAGTGTCTGCAGTGAACAAACCTGGAACATCTGACTGCAGCCAGTCAGACTTAATCAGATCACAATTTATTTTTTGCATTGCAAGAACGGGAAGGCAGACTGCTAAGTTTAGACAGGTGCAAGTAAGCATAGATTTATTTTTGTTGTTTAGTTCATGGTGTGTTGTGCTCTGAACTGGCATCTGAATGTGTCTCTTCCTACATGTCTCTCTGTTGAATGGCAGGCCGACTCAGGTGAGTTGGTACAGATGTGCCACATAACCTCCAGTGGTTTGAACCTGAACATTGTGCAGCCCCTACCTTAGCCCCATTTGGGATTGTGTAATTCACAGTTTGGGAGGCCGTCCTTGACGCTTCCATAGAAAAAGTTTAAAGAAGCGGCTTTGCGCTGCTCTACATTAAAGGTTGGGAAGGTAACCAGATGTACATTGTTCACACCAACCTGTTGATCCTTTTCATCTTTTCACTTGTAAAACCAAAACATTTGTGAGGTAACACTTCAGATCAGCATAAATCTCATCTTTGCATGGTTTGTCTAAATGTGTTTTTTGAGTGCAGTCTGAATTGTCTCATTACTGATCGATTCCTAATGTTTCTGACAATGACCAGGGCCGGAATGCAAAACTCGGGGCCTAAAAAAAATAGTACATAAATGGCGCAACGTCACAGTGGCTACGCTCACGTATTTTACACAGTCGGAGTGTTAACAGTGATGCAACCTGTGTTTTCCCCTATCCACCACTAGGGGCAGAAAGCCTATTCCTGCGTAGATGATTTCCAGTACTTGAAAATGTACCTGACAAAGCCACATAACGGTGAGATTTATGCTGCATCGGGTGTTTTGGTTTTACAAGATAAAATACTTAGAGGATGACGACTGGCAGGTTGTTTTGGCAAATATATGTTGGGTTAACTTCCCACCTGTGATGAACAGCAGCCATTTCCATAAAGCTTTCAATAAGACTGATACAGGACCGTCTCCCACACAGTCCCAAATGGAGCTAGCCCTCACCCATGAAGAAATTAAAGCTTTGTCCCAAATCCATACGACATACTGATTCTAGTAAGGAACAAAATGTGCTCAGTGTGCAGACACTGTTAACCTGCCATGTAATGAACAACAGAAATGGCAGAGCTACTCATATCTGGAAAGAAAATTAAAACAAATTGTGGATTAAATATCTCAGGAAACGAAAATATGAAGTAGTGAATCTTTACAAAACCATTTTGTTTTCTCGCAAGTTTCCTCGTAACTACAAAGTCATACTTTGTTCGTTGTTGCACTTCATGTATAATATCCATTTCTTATATACTAACTACAAAAACAGTTCACTATCTAACTTAGTTTCTATTGCTTGCTGTATACTGTTGGTGTGTAGTATGGAGTTGGGACACAGCTTATACCTTTATAACATTGTTCCCTTTTGGTTTTTGGTTGAATTACTGTCTGCATAAAGACATCTCATTCTATTTGTGCCGCTGAGACTGTTTAAATATCTCTGACTGCCAAAGGTTTTACCACATTGTGTTAAACAGTTTGTATGTGTCATATATGTGAGTCGTTATTTTCTCCCTCAGATGTTACATGTGTGTTTGGCTCATTTTTTGCATGCAGGATTAAGCAGACTTTCTCCCAGCATTCATCATGCTTCCTCTCACAGATTCGCTGCCTAAAAGGACAGAGGGGCTTGGCCAACCAGTCCGCTTTTGACGGGATCCACATCGTCAATCACTACGTGGGGGGTGATGGGTCTTACCAGTCGTCCGACGAAGATGGAGTCAAGGACCCCACCCTTCAGGATACCCAGCAGAGGTGCGGGGGCCGTGTCAGACTGCGCCCCAACCTGGTGGACACCGACAGTGACGAGGAGGACGAGGAGGCCCTGCGACTCTCTGTGCCTCAGAGCGGCGGCCACAAGTCCACCACCGTGTGACGGGCACCCACTGGCTCCGAGAGTTGGGACCGAGGCTGTCAGCACTCACTGTGGAAGAGGAGGCGTTTTCAGCAGCCATTTCAGAGGACAGATCTGGAGCTCTGAATTTCAGAAAGGAAATGGATCATTTCACATCATGAGAATCACACTTACGGTTTTAGTTGATTTAGTTTGCTTGTTGTTTTTGTTTTCTCCCTGAGGGCAGCAAACACCTGTCTGTCTGAGCAGCACTAAGAGAAACAGATCATCAGTGTGGACCTCAGCAGAGAGTTCAATAATGTGGAGGGGGGGCTGTCTGTCACTCCTGACCCCTCCTGTAGGTACAACACAGAGAAAGAGACTGTGCAATAAAACATTTTATGCTACATTACACACTTCATCCAATTTGTTTTTATATTTTTAAACCATTTTATAAATGAACATCAAAAATGTATTGATGCCGTTACTACTAAGTGTCCATCATGCAGAGTTGTGTAAGTGCTGTGTGTGTGTGTGTGTATATATATCTATTGTCTCTGAGCATGGTCAGATGCTGGTATCAAAGCCGCGTCTGTCAGCCAGCGCTGACTTGACTTATTTTGGCCTTAGCACATGCCGCATGCCTTTCACTGGGGCTGGTGTAACACAAGGTCAATGTGACATCTGCATATTTGTAGATATGTAAATGTGTATTTTGTTTGTTTTTTTTTTCATTTCCTTTTGAACTTGAAAATATGTATCTATTGCATATCGGATGTTTAGAATATATTGTACAATTCAGAGAAGAAGGGACATATAAGTTAGTTTTAATATGGTGACACAAATCCTGTTTCTGAGACTAAGGAGGGGGGCGTCCGGTTGAGAGAAGAAGAACACCTGACCTTTCGTCATTACAAGAGGCCACCTTGCTGTTTTCAGAGTAGAGAAGGGGGGGCAGATTTTATTTTTCAACTACTGTTGCTTTTGTGCTGAGTTGTCCGATAGCAAACCCCAGCTTTACTTTCAAAATGAGCCCGCAGTAAGTCAATTCAGCACATTTGCTGATGAATCAAACTCGAGTGATGTCTATCATACGTTTAGTGGGACACACATTTGCACATAGATTGACAGCCCTGGGGAGCTTAAACTGGGAGATAAAGCTGAGGTAACACAGCCTGGGGAGGAGGAGCTGTCAAGTGTTACCAAAGCAAGCACTATATTGTGCATTGTGCTCATCCACATGGGCCAGTTCCACTCCATGTCCATGAGTCTGAATGTGTAAGACTTTGAATTTCTCTGAATGTCTGTATTGAACACTAACTCCTGTATTCAATGAGAGATGAGGTGGTAGAGAATGCAGCCGTCATGTCCAGGAAACTAAAAGGATTCTGACTATGAGTTGGCGATGATAGCGTCCCTTTGATGAACAAGACACCCTGTTGGATGGGAGAGGAACACGTTATGGCACTTTTTGAGTCTGCAGTGCAGTAAGGACACACATGGCAACACTATGAAGCAGTCAGGACACTCTGGAGACTAAATGAGATTGTTGTGTGTGTGTGTGTGTGTGTGTGTGAGAGAGAGATGAGTTCACAATAAAACGTTTAATAAACTCTTTGACTGATGTGTCTTTACTGTTGGCAGCAGACCTCCAACCCGAGCCTGCTGGGCGCAGACTGAAATGTGTTGATATGACTGTAAGCACATGTGGGATGTTTTGTCTCAATGCTGCCTTCCTCTGAAGATTCTTGCTTAGATTGACTGCTTTCAGGAAGTGATTTCTCGCGGTTTTCAGAGCTGAGCCTCAACTACTAATCATTTCATGCAGAAAACCACATTTTAAAAGAGCAGTTCTCTCCGGGCACTCTGAAAGATTTACCAGGTTTGTGTAATTGCAAAATGCTGATGACTTTTTTTTGTGTTAGAGGTGTAGTGCAGTGTGGTTGTGATTGTCAAAGCACTGTGGTGTAATTTTATAGTTTGTATTGCAGTGATTGATGATGCTAACTGTATAGTGAACTTGCATTTCTTGGTGCAGTGAAGGTCACTTCATTCAAATTTTAACAGGATAGGTGTAAAAGATTAACGCTGTAAGGAAACTTTTTTTTTTGTTTCTGCCAAGCAGACGTGCCCGATTACGTTCCCAAATAAATCTGTCTTATATCCTGTCGGCCTTAAACGGCAAATTTTGATTTGCAATTAATATTAGTCTACCTGAATTTGAGATTACAACCCCCCCTCCTTTAAACAGATGTGACACAGGACAGGATACTACCCTCCATTTTTTAAAAATGAGTATACAATTTTACTAACCTTATATTTGTCCAAATTGTACGGTGGATCCTCAAACCTTCGCCGTAGTAAGAGCGCATTAAAATCTGAGGCTGTGGTGCAACGTGGGAGGCAAGAATCAGTTGGTGTTTTCGCATGGAGAGGCGTTTTTAAAGTTGCATTTCAGAGACATTTTTGAATAAATTATGCAGAAACAATAAGGAAATGTATTTAATATATGCAGTGCTAAAACAACCACATGGACAAAAATAGCCTAAACACGTAGGCAATTGTTCAGACTAACTTCTGCAGAACAGCAGGTAACAAAAACCTTTCAAATCAATATTATTATTATTAGGCTACAATTATTATTATTTTATTATTATTTTATTATTATTATTATTATTGTTCGGCTAGTATAGTATTAATAGTCGTAGCCCTATTCGAGCATTAAGCTGTAGCTGCTCATGTCATGGCAGGATGCTACAGTTGGTATCGTTACTAAAGTCCTGGCTATCGCCTCAGTCCTGGTTGCAGGGCCTGCCCGCTTTACTTTTATCGGTCCGTGCTGCATATCTTAACCAACACTGTGTCCGGATGCCACGGCCGCGGTGGGTGTAATCGAGCAGGGGCATGTGGCGCTTTGATTTCCTGTCCTTCGTGTATAGGGATAGGCGGGTTTGTCTGTAACCGACAGTGAAAACGCATACAGTGCGATCAGTAGCTATTAGTGACCCAGCCACTATAGTGTGTCCTCGTGCTAAACAGCCCCCGTACCAAGGTTGGTCTTAGACATTGTGTTTCTGTGTGTGTGTGTGTGTGTGTGTGTGTGTGTGTGTGGAGGCGGGGGGTCTATACAGTTATGGAAGATTTAATTTGAGCTGATTGTTCAGTAAATGTGGGTGGTAAATTAGGTGTGAGTGCAACTGGGATCTACATTTGAACACCTATTGGTAAAAGTATTAAAGTAAAATGATAAGAAGCACAAACATCGTATTATTCTCAAAGGCAATGTAACTAACATACATTTATTGCGCCTGCGATGGATGAAGCGCACCGGTCCGCGCGACTCGCGTCCTTTTTGTTCGGTGCGTAATGACGCTTAACAAGCTCTACAGTCTGCATTCTGGGCGAACAGAAAACAAGCCGTCTCTGTTGGGGGCTTCTTTCTTTTGAGCACAACACTCATTGTAACGTGAAACTGTCACCGCAGGCGTGAGGACGGTGAGTGTCTGTCACATAATAACAGTCTACGGCCCGAATGACCACCAGACCGGGACAAAGCTCCACCAAACTTTGTCAGGAGTTTAATCCAAGTGAAGGTGCATTTCATGTGAGGATTTATGCTGGATTTATTCATGTGAGGATTTATTATGGCCAGTTCTTGCAGCTAATTGGCTGCTATTTTGTTCCGCTGAGTTTTAGGAAATTTCCGACCAAACACACTCTTTGCAAACCTGCATGGACGTATGCTATAATGTTCATGTGTGGGCCCTGTGTGTGTCAATATGATCTATAGATAGGATATAGGTTCAGAGTTTCCCCTGCCCTTTTATTCAACCACAAGGCTACATGCAGTCTCTCAGCAAGTGACACCCTGGAGTGCGCCTCCGCTTATCCTCTCCCCCCTGTCAGATTGAGTAAGGCGCTGATAAGGCCTGTATCGCTTCTCCTGATTGCCACGCGCTCCTCTGGAGACACGAGCCGCAGTCTGATCCGTGAGGGACCGGTAGCTCCCGACGGTGGGCTTCACACTGCAAAAAAAAAAAAAAAAGTCCGGATTCAAGAGTCACTCAGAGTCTGACGACATGTCTGGTTTTTATTTTTAAAAACAGGCTAACGCATGAGCAGCAACTGCTGATAATTCCACGGGTGTTTCTTGAAAACAAATGTAAGGCAAAGGCAGAACACGTCATATGCTATCAAGTCCTGAAATTAGTGAATTTGCAATGAAGAGAGGTGACAAGAAGTCGCCCCCGCGGCAGACTATTTTCCTATCACCTGTAACCACGCTGCATGCTGACTAAAACTCTGCGTGCGTGTATTATTTGCAGCACTGTGAGCTGAGGAGCCCCTGCAGGGGCACCTGTCCGTTCAACACCTGGCAGACGGAACGGGCGGTGTGCGCATGCTCCGTACTCAGGCCGAAATCTCTTAAAGCACTTGGAGCCGCATCTCCCCACCATCAAATCTTTGCAGGGTTCAGAGCGAGTAGCAGCGTCCACACGAAGACTCCTCTGGATTATTACCACTGGTTTGCCTGCTCTAAGGTCAGAGATGCCTCGCTCCTTCATGGTGAAGAGTAAAAAGGCGCACAGTTACCACCAGCCCCGGAGTTTAGAGGATGACTACAGCAAGCTGGACACTATACTGGCGCACATATGCTCAGGTATGTGCAAAATGATTCTTCTTTTAAATATTCTTCACTGCATAAAACATTTCTTTGAATGTTACATTTCCAATCGACGTAATCAAATTTATTTGAACTGAAAGACGTTTTGATCACAATAACTGCAGACAATTTAGAGGAGAAAATATTAGGCTAAATGTTTAAGACATATTAAATGATGAAAGGCAAACTGCATGCATGTGTCAGGGATTTTACGGTTTGAAGAGCTGGGATGCGGCGCTGCAGTTTATTAAAATAGGCCTCGATTTCCTTTTCCAAAAAAATGCTGAAATCAAAAATGAAAGCGGAATTTCTGATGTTTACACAGTTGGTACACCGGTGGAGATCTCAGCGAACGATTCTTTAACTCTCTATGTTATCACCCTTGATTTCCTGTTATATTTTGACAATTGTCCTATTGTGCCATAACTGTAATATAAGTACCATACAGTTACCTTCATTATAAGTGATGGTAGTTTTTAACTCTCCAGTAGCCTACATCTGCAGGCAATGACAGGTTTGCGTTGCTTTCCTCTTTTAAAACATTATGTTCTTGCTTCCTTTTTCTTTAAGATGCCGACTGTCCTCCGTGTGTCCTGTCAGAGGCAGATAAGCTCCCAGATTACACTGACATGTCGGTGGACAGGTATGGCCTGTCTCCTGACTCCCACCTTGCTGAGGCGGATGAGTTTTCCCCGAAGTCCCCGCAGAGCTGCGCCGACAGTCTGTGCGGTCGCTCCACAGACTATGAGGACTTCTGGAGGCCTCCGTCCCCCTCTGCATCACCGGGTACACACTCTCACACTTATGACCATGTGGCTCCTGTAATGCTATAATAGGAATTAAGATGATCACATATGGACAAGGTCCCGAACAAAAATTAACTAAACACTGGGCCTTTGTGGAGAGTTTGCATGTTTTGTTTCATGTGGTGTCAACATGTTTTGTGATTCTAAGCATCATTCTATAAAGAATTAGGCTACTTTTAATCTACTTTTTGTCACATGGGTTTATTTCTTTATATATAAAAGGATAAATATGAAACTGTACTTTAAAATAACTAAGCTAAATGCTCCCAATACTCATTGGGATGCTCCCTCTTTTGTCATCTGATATTCCTGGTTTCCACAACGGTATCATCACCTGGGAATTCTCTTAAAGAATATTGCATGACTCCTTATGCCCAGTCGGGCCCTATGGGGCCCTGGAAACGCCCCGATTTAACCGTGTCACTGGTGTCATTAAAATTTCATCTGACCTATGTTCTCCTTTCCAGTTGATTCAGAGAAATCCCTGTCTCCTCTGGTGGATGAGAGCCCGCCCTTCAGTGTCCCCTTCCGGCCGTATGCCTGGAGCAGCTACCCGGGGCCCGGGCTGAGGCCCCTAGTGCAGCAGAGCCTCCATCCCGGTATGGAGGTGGACAGGGGCCCGGCGGCGATGGCCTTCTACGGGGGCAGGAGCACCCATTCAGCCACTCTATACGCAGACCAGACTCTGGGCGAGGAGACGTACAGCGACTACAGGAGGCATGCTGCAGCTCTGCTGTTTCCTGAGGAAGGCCGGAATGGAAAAGCCCATAACGTGAAGGCCCAGTCGGAGCTGCTCTGCTCCAGTCTGATCCTCAATGGTGCTTATAAATGTGTCAAGTGCAGTAAGGTGAGAATGGAGATGCATACACATCCTCTTCTTTGTGGGGATAACTAAATGCATGGGTGAATGAGAAAATAAAATAAAAAAAACACGAAACCATTGAACTATTTATTAAACAAAATGTATCTTTATTTTCAGCTAAACATAGCTTTTATCTTTATGTATTGTTTCATTTCCACCAGGTGTTTTCTACTCCGCACGGTTTGGAAGTCCATGTCCGCAGATCACACAGCGGCACCAGGCCGTTTGCGTGCGAAATCTGCGGCAAAACCTTCGGACACGCAGTCAGCCTGGAACAGCATAAAGCGGTGCACTCTCAGGTAACCTCACACACTTTAAACCACATCCTGCAACTCACACCGCCTCTGGATCTGCACCTTGTTGTTGTTGTTGTCAACCTGCTTCTCTGTCTGTGCGCTGACTTATGCCTCTGCTCACGTTTCAGGAAAGAAGTTTCGACTGCAAAATATGCGGTAAAAGTTTCAAGAGGTCGTCCACTCTGTCGACGCACCTGCTCATCCACTCCGACACTCGGCCATACCCCTGCCAGTACTGCGGGAAGAGGTTCCACCAGAAGTCCGACATGAAGAAGCACACATTCATCCACACAGGCAAGTAGAGAAAAGGGGATGTGAAGCGAAATAGTTGTTGGGATTTCCTTGCGGGAGGTAGAGAATCTGTGCGTAACTGGCGCGCAAAAGCCCGGAATTTTCATGATTTGGAGCACAGAACTGAGCAAATTTCCAATAAAAAATAACAACCAAACTAAAATGTTCTAAATGGTGTTTTTCAGGTGAGAAGCCGCACAAATGCCAGGTGTGCGGGAAAGCGTTCAGCCAGAGCTCCAACCTCATCACGCACAGCAGGAAGCACACTGGATACAAACCTTTCGGCTGCGACCTCTGCGGCAAAGGTTTCCAGAGGAAAGTGGATCTGAGGAGACACAAAGAGACGCAGCACGGACTGAAATGATAAAACCGCGATCACTGCACAAACCACGTCAGACAATCTGACCGCTGAGTCTTTAAATTATTATCCTTGAAATGAGTGAGGACATCTGACAAAAGACATTTTAGACCGAGGGCATTTTCCCCCCAATCGCTCAGCTTCAGGACTTGGATCAAGATTCACTTTCATCCACCTCTAGCTTTGTAAAAAGTTATTATGAAAGTGCATTGGAAATAATCTCAGCCAACAGGCAGATTTTTTTTAATTTATTTTAATAATGAAAACGTATAAGTCTCATGAATAAGAGCTGAGGTTTAAACACACGATGATTTGCAGTGTGAAGACATCGGCAACACT
>JAPMOB010233529.1:0-16153 GCA_029875015.1 Lepomis gibbosus
ACACACACACACACACACACACACACACACACACACACACACACACACACACACACACACACACACACACACACCTTTAACTCCCACACAGGTCTCCTCACACAAAGCCAATTGCTGCCCACCCACACACTCCTCCCCTCTGTCTAAGCAGCCATCCACTCCACCCACCACTGTTTCCAGGCAGAAGCCTTTAGAGACGACACACACAGCAGGCACCACACAAAGGAAAGTAATCTTTGGTAGACCGTGAGATGATTCACGTCACACACTGTGCGGCTTCGCTCAGCATGGTACTAACTACACGCACGTTGATGGTTGCTGTCGGCCCAATAAACCAGCTACAGATTATATGGGAAGCTGGTCAAGTGGCAAGAGTTTATAAGCCCCTTCAAATACTAAAAAATTACGCATTCAAAACTCATTATGCAGTCGAATGAGTCACTGGATGAAAGTGTCAACTCTTAAAATCATATTTTAAATATGGTTCAAATGGGCTCAGATCTACTTTATAATCATGACTGATATTCCTTTAGATTTTTATAAATTTACCTAATTTGATAATAATATTTCAGTTTTATTGTAATTGTGGGTTATGTGTTTAGTTCATATTGTGGTACAACATAATTCTCTTGTAGTCATCTCGTCCATCTCTTGTGTAGTTAAAAAAGTTATGCATAAGGTTATGTTCATCTATTTTGACAGTATTTTAGTTGTGTTGGGACTATAAATGCAAATCAGCTATTGAGCTAAGCCTGGCAACAGGTCTCAGTTGCTCAATGTAAAATAAGATCTTTTATTCTAGAAATCCGTGCCAGTTTTCAACATGTTGTACCAGAAGTAACACATGTGAATTGAAAAGAATATTTTCATGACTATTGTATTTGTTTTTATCTTTTAATTCAACTTCTCTGTTATTTCTTCATGATGGTCAACAGAGGACCGTCATTGCATGTCATCCCTAGTTTTACCCCTACGTCTTATTCAGACGTACAGTATGATGAATGTTGTTCTACTGGAGAGATATGGATTATGCTTCACTCATTTTCATCCATTAACCAAAAACTACTGGTGAGCATCAGTCTGTGTGGTTCAGTAAAAGTAATGGATTGGATTGTTGATAAAGAAGCAGCAGTGGAAAAAGTAATATTGTTTTTGTCCCTGAAGGTATCAAGGTCCCACCATCCAAAGACATGCAGGCTAGGTTAATTGGTGTCTCTAAATTGTCCTTAGGTATGAATATGAATGTGAGTGGTTGTCTGTCTATGTGTGGCCCTGCGATGGACTTGCGACCTGTCCAGGGTGTACCCCGCCTTTCGCCCTATGCTAGCTGGGATAGGCTCCAGCCCCCCCGCGACCCTGTACGCAGGATAAGCGGTTGACGATGGATGGATGGATGGTATCAAGGTTATGGGTTCAACCCCCTTGAGCTCACCGATTTGTATTCTACAAACAGTGCAACTGGGAGCAAAGGGGAAATATGAAAGCCTCTGGCAAACAATGCTGAAATGATTAAAGGAACAGGAAGGCTGAGCAGGTAGTGCCACAGAAGCATGAATGAGCATGAATGGTGTTTGTGTCTAAAGACATATTTCCATCCAGCTGTTTTAACTGTTTGCACGTTCAGAAACGTGAATGAAAATGCTAGAAATAAAAAAGATGCAAACACAAAAGCTGATGAACACAGATTTTTGTAATGAATGATGTTGCAATACCTGCCTTTCCTCCTTCTACTATAGACAAACCACTAATTTTGAGTCGCCACTTCCTATTTCATCACTTCACCTCAGCAGAAATCCACAAAAAAAAACCTACGTAGCTTTGCTGAATCAGAGATCACAGACACGTTCATTTGTTAAAATAATACAACTGACATCTTCAGTAGAAATGAAATGAAAATCCACGGTGGATCAGAGCTAACACTAAAGAGAATTTACATCTATTCAACCTTTATATAGTTGATGAGATAGTTTAATTTGCTATGATTAAAAAACACAGCTTTCACACGTTGGCACAAAAATACGCAAACACACAAAAACAGACATAAAAAAATGATCACTTTGGCAAATATGGAGAGAGAAGATAAGAAATAGATTGACTATTAATCACTGTGAAGGTGGGGTACAAATACTGTTGTCCTCCCATTGGATGGCTGCCCATATCATTACACGAAATATAACTCATTTCATTTTCTGAGCTGTGCTGATGGAGCCCAGTCACTGTCACCGTTAAACTTCAGAGATGCAGGATAGGAAGGAGGAGGACAGGGATGTAAAATAAATGAAATTAGTGGAGGAAGTTAACGGCCTTTATAATCCAGGGCAACGCTTCCATAATCAGGGAGAGAACTACAGAAAGACCAACTGAAATACGATCTGAAGGATAAAAAGAGGGAGGAAAGAGAAGCACAGAGAGACAAAGAGTCACAATGATGAAGAAACAGAAAATGTGCCACATACAAATTATGTATCACATTAGCACAAAATGGTTGTAATGGATGTAATGGTTGGTTTGATTTTCTTAAAACTGCAAAAAAGCTTCTTTCACTGGAAGTGGAGTGTTGTTACTGTACATAAATAAGAAGCCTGATTAATGATTCAGTCTCATTGCACAGCAATTCAAAAGACAAACTCACAATTTAGCAACACTTTCCTTCACTACCACTAACTGCTCACACATTTTCTGCAGCTCTGAATGTCCGTGTTTTCATTCTATTCCATTTAACTAGATGGAAATGGATCTAACTTGTTTCAAGTATATTTGGACTTTTGCTTGGATATTTAATGTAGAAATGCTCAGACTTTATCACCCTGAAAAAATAGGCTGATATAGAGAAGAACATCCCATTGTAGTAAAATGAGGTACCATTTGGCCCTCTTTGTCTCAATATAATTTAGGTTTTGGCATCTTCACAAAAAAAACTTCAGGGCAAAATGAAAAACTGCCTCATGAAAAGCACAGAGTGATCGCTCTGTATAGAGTACTCCTTATCTACAGTCCCTTTTGCTTTCCTTATTTGGCATAAGATACACAATCACGCATGAGCTTTTGTAATCTGACGTTTACAGATGTCACTTTGCAGAATATCTGGGCATCAAACTTTGCAAAATAAACATATGGGAATGTGAACTTGAAAATATTGTAAAGCAAAGAGAAAACAGATGAAGCAGAAACAGAAAGTACAAATTGTGAAAGAGAAAGCAACAAAAACAACAATGGAAAGATAGAAAACATGCAGGTTCGGGACAAATGCTACAAACTTGGAGGTAATAGCCTGTTTGTCACTGCATTGCACATTACATGAAGCCCTGAGGAAAGACACCCACACACACAAACACACACGCAAACACACACTGTCGGATTGACAGTCAAATATACACTTGTGTGTATGTGAGCATGAAATTGCAGCCAGAGATATACATTGTCGCCTCTAAACACACATTTATATATGGAACTAGACATAGTCATAGGGAGCAGCTGGTTAATGTGTGACTGAACAATTGTTACAACCACACACACACACGCACACACACACACAGAGCAGTCATTGGTTTCCTGGCAGTGGATAACAGCTATAAGATGTTTAGTATTCAGAGAGAAGGAAGGAAACTAGAGGAGAGAGCGAGCTGGCTTCAGTAACAAAGCAGCCTCTTCGTGACTCCCCTCACTGAGACTCTTGTTGGATGAGTGTGTGTGTAGCTGGATCTCTCCCCATGAAACATTTGTTCATGCATAAACCAACTGCTCATCACAGTAGGTTGTGCTTCCTTGTATGTGTGTGTGTTTGTGACTGCACCATTTATTCCCACACAAATGCACAAAAAGCAGTCTACTTACCCAAATCAAAGTCATGTGGTTGTGGGTGTTCAGCTTCCCTGAAACAGTTATGGACATTTAATTAGTTGAAACTCTGAATACATTGAATTACAGCAGGTTTAAGCACAAAGTTCAATAATTTGTCAACAAATCAGAGGACTATCTGAAAGACTCTCTGAAATGCAATGTGTGTGCTTCTCAGATGAAGGATAACATTTTCAGTATAGGTAGGCTACGCACTGTAGGTAGGTTACACACTGTAACCTGTAACAAACAAACACACACACACACACACACACACACACACACACGCGCAAACATTTCCTCAGAGGTCGATCTGCCACAGTGCAGCATCCTTCCAGTACCAAACCAATTTCTATTAAGAACATTTTAACTTATTTGTCTTGAGTGCTGTATGTGTGTGTTTTGGTGCCAATTACTCAAGCCACCGAGTTATACAGGGGCAATTCAGTAGTGTGCTTTAGTATGAGAGGTTTTATCAGTGGCTGCTTTAATCTTTTAAATCCTCAGTTTTCATTTATTCTAGCAGCCATGGTTGGGTGCTCCTTACTGCTGCCAAGACGTCTCAACAAGTAAAATATAGTTTTAGGGAGAACCTGTCTGGGTAAATGAAATAATAAGACAGAGAACATTGAAACTTAGAAAGAGTGGGAATTTAAACACCTCAATGGGCTGTGGGAACTGATGAGGTGATGTCTTGCCAAGGCTGCAGTAACTAATTCAGCAACCTGTCTGCCTTTGTGGTCGTCTGTTCGCCAGTCTGGCTTTCCTCTTGTTGAGACGTGCCTAAGATAGTGAAGAGGGCTTCTATCTTCACAGAACAAGGCAGAGTAGATAGATTATTGATCAGTTTGCACAAAAGAAAAAGAAAAAAGTGTGTGTGTGCGTGTGTCAGAGCTGAACTAGCCAGCTGACAGGTGCAAGAAAGCTCCAGAATGAGAACAAGAGAGGGACGAGCGTGTTCCCACACATTATAACCTCTTAAAGATCCATTCAAGTCAATACTGTCATGTCACAGATTTGATCAGAGGGCAGCTTTAACCTTAAGGTTTAAAAATTCTATTAGTGGCTGGATGATGACGGAGGAACATCTTGGCATTGGGGTTGAGATGAACTTTAAAACATTATTATCTCAACCTAACACCTAGTCACCAAGGCTCTCAAACCAGCAGTATATGGCAGAGATGTCCCACTCGTGAGTTTTTGTCCCCTAATCCCGCTGTGTGTCCTTAAATATCTGCCAATAACGATACTTTTGCTTAAATGTTGTACAAATGTTGTGTCGTTAAGAAGAGCAGTGTTGCAACACCAGCAGGCTGAGGTGGACAAAGCAGTAGAGTTTAGTAAGAAATGACTGGATTTTGATCAGATTTATATTAATAGATTCGTTAAAATATGCCAAGATCGGCCCCTGATACTTAGAAACAACTCACGACACCTCGATTTAAATAGAAGTATTCTCTAATAAACTGGAGACCATCTTGCAATGAGAAAAGGGGGCAATGTAACACATAACATAAGATAAGTGAGTTTGGCTAAACAGGTAAACTGCAGAGTTAACTTTTAACATATCTTAGTTTTGACAGATTTACTGTATATAGTGTGCTGAAATATTCCCTGGTGTGATACAAGGAATGTAAAAATGAAATGGATGTGAGCCTTGGGGTGTAAAGTGAGGGAGCCAATAGCCCCTTCCCTACTTCCTACCCCTTATTTCCGCACTGGTTTCAACTACACACGTTAAAAGTTTCGTGAGTGCATCCTGCACACACCACTTCCATCACAAAAACATGATGTGACTGCCAATCAGTATTCCTGTGGCAAAAGCTAACTGCGCTGTTAAAGAAATCTGTGACATGAGGTTTGGTGACGTTTGTACTGGACAGAAGAGTAGAGTAGAAAAGATGAGAACTAGAATTAAGACTTGCTGATATTGACCAGCTGCAAGTAACAGTGTATTGTGATATAAAAAAAAGCTGTTCATCTGGTTAGTCAGGTTATCACTCAAAGCCAAATTGGGCACTTTGTTTAGGTAACACATTTGTTGCACTGCCTGTATGACTATGACAGAACTTATTTTTCTAATATAGAATATCGTCACCACGCCACCATGTTCCTACAGTATCTGGCTGCTTACCAAACTAGAGGACGTCTCACTGCCTTCATAATGGACTACGGATGGGGGCCAACTTCTCAAGACTCTTAATTGTTGATTCAAATACTGACATGCAGTGGATCCCAAAGTTAGAAGGAAGGATCTGATCTGAGCTCCTAGATCACACTGGCTCACTAATGTTAACATCATTCATTGGTTGGGTGGTGCACTGAAGCACAAAAGCAATTAAAAAGGCACATAAATTATGATATTTTTTAGTCCTTATGGGATTGATTTAGCAATGTCAAGTGCACAAGCTCTTTTTTGAGTTTTGAGTGTGCAGGCAGGAGCAGCAGTGGCACCTGCATTTCATCACCACCAACAGTAAATGTGTTTTCAGTTAAATGGCCGAGTACAAAGTCGGACTGCTTCATAGTTTTGTACTCAAGATTCATATCATGTTCAGCTGACCACAGTCATGCTACAGGCTAACTGCTGTCATGTGTTGTAGCATGTAGCATGTCTGATTGTGTTAATTAGCTTTTGCTCATCATTATCGTACCGTTGCTTCCTGTAAGCTACTGCTGAACGTGAACATAATAATAATTAACAAGTATACATTCTGCCCGGTCTCACAACACATCGGTGGTGATGTCAGTGATCTAATTAGTAATCACTTCACCAACTGGAAGTAACAAATTACATTTATTCTTGTTACAATGACTGAGCACGTTTTTGTGTACTAGTAATTGAAGTACTGTTAAGTTACTGTTTTAAATTTAAGCTATGGAGAATGGTTTAATTCTGAAGCAAAGAACTGAACTGAATAAGTATCTGATTCACAACGCAGCACAATGCCAAAATTCCTTTTCACAGTTTTACCATACGGTTGTTTAGATGTCCCGTTATAATGAGACCTGCCAGCCAATCAGAGCGTGGTCATGATATGAGCTGATTTGGAATATATGAGATAAACTATGACAAGAGAGAGATATTATGAAGGCTAGAGGCAAGAAACAACAGACACAGTGGAGAGGCATGAATGCACACGCACACACACACACACACACACACACGCACAGACACAGCCTTATTGCTATCTCCCAATCATGTAGAAAGTTGTTTTCATTGCTAGGTGACAAGACAAAATGAGCAACTGTTCTCATGGTGTGTATGTGTGTGCAAGGTCAACAAGGAAAAGAAAGAGAGTTAGTGCAACTGATCTGTTTTGGTCTTGTTTTTCTTTATCTGTCAACCACGCTTTGTCTCTCTTGTCTTGTTATTATGCTTCCAGCATCTACACACACACACACACACACACACACACACACACAAAAACACGCAGTCCCACACGTACACACATTTTCACAGGACAAATAATATTGCCAGAGTGCAACAGTAAACAAGAGAAGCAGGTATGAACCAATATCAGGACACACACACACACATACACACATACTTGCATGTGGAGACAACACACACAACACATACTCTGACAGGGTAGATAAAATCTCTACAGCTCAACAGTAAACAAATAATATTTCAGCGTTAATACACACACAAACATCTACACACGTATACTGTAAAGAGAAACTCAATGAAGCATGGATGAAACCCTCACTAATATGAGGCCAGTGCAGGCTGCACATTGATTTTCTCTCCTTCATCTCTACTGCTCTCCAAACAACAGTCCTATTGTTAACCAAAGATCCAAAATTGTAGGAAAGCTCGAGCAAAGAAGACAAGTCTTTCAAGAACTGATGTATAGTAAATGTCTGTGGTCTTTGGTATCAGCAAATTTCAGCCATTTAAGTCCAAAAACAAAAACGAGGCAATGCATGAACACTGTCGAATTCCGGTCACCTTAAACATACATGGAAGCAATGTTGTTCTGCATAATTTTCACAAACAAACCACATGAAGTTTGACTGGACCAGACCAACCCTATCTGATTGTTGCCTGCACCAGAGCTTAATTAAAAAACTAAATACAACAGAGTACATTTAAACTCAATGCACAATGTTTGTAGTGCCTTGACAACATCTCCCTTGGCATAAAATACTTACATATAAATTTCTGCCTTTTTACTGATTCAATCAGCGCTCAGGCATTCAAAGACAGATTCCATCAGACAGGATATTACTAAATGTTGTAAATTATTTATTTTGGCAACATGGCCACCTTTACATCTCTACCATAGCAGGTGAAATTAAATATGGTGTCTCTATATGAGTTGCTGTGTGTCTGTGTGGTAAGAGATAAATGAAAGATCAAAAGTTCAACCCAAAACTCTATTGAGAAGCACATTTTCTCACCCTGATACTCAGTTACAATAAAACTTACTGCTACTTGTCATTGAGGAAACCATTAGCACTAAACATATAGGTCCAGACTCTGCTGTTAAAGAAACAGTAATGAGGAGGCAGAGATTGGGGGAAAGAGAGGTGACTGGATAGATGAATACCTGAACTGAGACGTGAAAACAGGGAACAACAGTCTGGTCTGCGTCGATGTCTGATGTTGCATTTATTTATCAGTTTACATAAAAATAGTCATTAGGTTGCAATTTGAGCGACATTTCTGATGCAATAGGAGTCTGAAGACAAACAGAAAGGACCTAAATTCAAAATGACAAATAATCCCTTTCACAACATGTGTTGCTCAGTGGTGGGTGGGGAGGTCCACACAGGCCACAGCAGGCGCCAGACAAGAAAAATGGAAATATAACCGGGTGATGGACGTGAATTTAAGGTGCTTTGAAAGGGTGTGAAAATGTGTGTGTAGATGTCAATTCCTTAAACAAGTTTTTTTCTGACTCACTAGTCTTCTAATTTGTGTGAATTTACTTTCTTACAGTGATTTTAAACTGCACACACATCTGCACACACATCACAAAGAATGGTTTTTATGTTACTAAGCAACAATAATTAGTAACAGAGCTTGCAATAAGGTGTTGCATAAATATGTTAAATGTTTGCAATTGTGAGGTGCAGAATTGTTATTATGTATAACAACTTTTTTGCCACACTTTGTGGAACTAATATGATGTTCACGAAATAGCTCCACATCCAAACACAGGTGGCAGACGGAAGAATCAACTAGGTATGTTTAGCATCAAATAAATATGACATTTACAGACACCGTCTTTATCAGACACCTTTAGCAGACATTTCACTTATTTCACAGGTGTGTCCAATTGAGGTCTTATTTCTTCTCTTTCTCTGTCTGATGACAAGCATCTGTCTGGAAATGTCACCTTTATTAGTGGTTTATAAACAATACACCTTGCCTGTTTGTACTTTCTCATAGGATGATAGCCTGTGGGCAATCAAAGATCCTAATGAACAACCCCTAAACCATCATTTACCATATAAATTTGTGTTGTCGGCAAGTTCAGTTTACTGCCAGATGCGCCATAATCTAATATATCATGTTAATCTGGGTGTTCACAGTCATCAATCCACTTGTGGACAATACCCTAAGTCTCATCTTAGCCTCATTAGTCAGTGTGTGGAGAACAAATCACAGGACTGAACCATGATTGGTCAATTATCAGTGCTGCTGCATTCACTCTATGAAGAACCTCATCTGGCTAAGCTCATTTAACAAGGGAGATTCAGTCCCACTAGATATCTTGCCCACTCAGATGGGCAGATATCCAGTGTGATCCAGATTTCAGTCCAATTGTCAGAAAAAAACATTTCTCATTTTCTGCTGATGGTTCCCATTTAGTGCTGAGGTCCACAATTACGGAAAGATGGATGAAAGAAAGAGATCAAGTCATTTCTTGCACCGACCAAGAAGCAGACTTTGGTGTTATATCCTTACTGTCAGTTCTGTTTTAACAACAGAACAGAGCAGTCAATTACGAGCTCACTACCACAGAGTATAAGAGTTCGATTCCCCCATGTGAAAAGCAAAAAACATCCATTTTAAAAACCTGCTGCAAATCCATTATGAGTTCAGCCCACCAGAGAATTTCAATTCCCTCATCCACAATCACAAACAATACAATTTACAAGACTCAGGCAGAGGTCAGGCCATCAGCTGTGTGAGCATGCTTAGTGTTATGAAGGCTGGTGTGGAGTCGTAGTTATTATAGCCCTAGAGAAATGTTCCAGTGCTTGTTTCTCTTCACTTATTCCTCAAAGCCCTACCAGGAAAACTGGGAATTCAATTTAGAAAATTAAAAACACTAATTTCTGTGATTAATGTGCTATTTATTCCTTTGATTTCCTTATGGTGCTTATTTCAGGATTACTATCAGTATTCTGTGGAAGTGCCCTCACTCAAGTAGCTTTCTGATAAGTCTCTGATAATAAGGTCAAATAATCTATCTGCATGTTTATTATTTCAGGGACAAATTGCAGCTACAGGACAGCCAGGTGCTGGTCTGATTTCAGAAAACAAAAGACTATTTTACTGGAGTGTTGTTTTCCTGGCTGATTGTTAAAACATTCAAAACATTAGAGGCAGCAGATTTCATTTGAAAGAAAGAGGCTTCAGAGACAAGTAAAATTTGGTATGGCCATCTGCCTTCTACCATCATTAGCTGACAACCGGTGCACACACTCAGGCAGGGTACTAATTGAATTACAGTTGTGCTCGTTTCTTTCTGCAAGCTGCTTTAGATAACACAATCAGCTCTGATGCTGCTGTCATGGATTCCCTCTGATGTCTGGTTTTCCAAATCCTGAAGACAGGAGGGTTTGTGTACCAAATGTGCCTACAAGATGAGAAATCATTTGTAGAGTTTAGGGGGAAAGAAAAGAGGCGGATTTACACTCATAGTTCAAAATACGGTCTGGTCATGACAGACTGGCACGTCTAGGGCTATATTTATTTGTTTGCTCTTTCCTTCTCTTTCATTAATCCTCACAATGAGATATGACATAAAACAAGGCTTGTTTTGGTACATTTTCTTCTGCAACGAATGTTAAAGGCACTAAATGGGCTTTATGTAGATTTTGGGTGTGGCTTTTCTCACAAATGCGCTTCCCCAGAGTCAATAAAAAAATCATTTCCTTTTTCAGCGACTCATTTATCAGACATCCCGCTCTCTCCCTTTACACTAGTAATGCTCACTTGTCTGGAGTGTCTCTAATATGTGCAAGAAGTCAGCACACAAAATCATTACTTCCCTGGCTGACATTTTAGTAGCAGGCGTCTCTCAGCATATGAATTAAAAGTTTAGCATCATTTCTAGCTTGCAGGGTGACAAAGAGAAGCTATTTTAATAAAAATCTGCAAATTTCACTAGCAAACGCTCTGTGAAAGCAAATGGGGATCCAAATAAAGAATAAAGAGCCTTCTATTGCTACCCCCTGTAACATTTAATCAAATATGTTAATGTTTTAACACACATATTGAATAAAATGTGACACATTTGGGTGTGGACAGAGGGAAACTATAGTGCTTCCATGATAGAGGGGCACACCTCACAGGAGCCCCACCACATGTCTCACCTTCACCACCCTGAGGTCATGAAAGTGTTCTACTGTACATCCAAAAAGATTGTAACACTGAAAGGAAATCAGTGCATGTTCACTCATACGTAGGAAAAACTCATATATACTCAAGATATTCTCTGACATTAAAGTCACAAATTTATGAGATCTCAGAAAATACTATCTGTCAGATGTGGTTGGCTCTGTACTCTATTCAAAGCAGGGTATGCAGATGTTAGTGACAAAAGCTGTCACTTATAAGCTAATTTCACCAAGCAGTATAATAAGATACTGAAAAAAACATAAATATTAATGAAGAACTGCAGACATTTATAAATAACTAAGATGTGGCACATGCTTTCCCTCATAGCTGCCTAACTGTCTGAAAGCTCGCTTCTCTTATGTCTCCAATGACCCTTGTCTTGTATTTAACTGATAAAACACTGTTGGTTTTTTTATGTGTGTAAATTTATGACATTCTGAGTTTTTTTCTCCAAATATTACCCCTCCTCCAACCTTTAAATGTATTTTTTTTTAATCTACAATGGCCCTGATATGTCGTTGAAAGAAACAGGCATATTTTTGATGTAAAACATGCATTTATCATGATAGTAGATAGTCGGCACTTCATCACACAGACGGGTACATTAAACATCTTGCACAGGAACATGCTGCCTTTAATGTGCTTACAGAGCTAAGACGCTCTACACTGTACGTGCCTCCACAATATGGCACTGCATATAACTAATTATTTCCCCATTTATCACTTTCTCCTTCTCTCTGTTCTTTCTCCCACTTTCCTTCCTTTCCTTTTATAAGTTTCTGTCAAGAACCACTGACTTTGTAAATGAATTTACATAATTTTCAGTATAGTGTTCACACATCTTAATAGCTTACCATTGGTTTAGCAGGACTGCCATGCAGTGACTTCCAAGTCAGAAAATAAAATGAACGGTCAGGGTTGCTTTCCAAAACAAGAACCAAAAACACTGTAGACACTGGCTGGAAATGCTTATCATTTTAAATTACTGACTGCAACAGTTAACAGTTGCGGTAATCAGTTGATTTGCTCTCACAACAGAATATGAAATGAGATTGTCTTCTATCTGCTGTTTTTGTCTCTTGTCACAAGCAAGGAAATGCACGCAATGAGGATTAAATATGGTTAGCATATTATGTTCAAATATTACGTTGGCTATGTCACTGATGTTTGAGTGTCTCCAGAATGACGGCAGAAACATGCAGCTCACGTGTTGACTTTCACTGTGAATAAACAGATTTTTATGATACACAGGGCTAAGACAGGACCTGAAGCCTGTTGCATGCCTCATACCAACAGAATTTATTTTATTGGCAAAGGGTGGGTTAGCATTGATTTGTGTAATTCTTTTTGATTGCTGCAGAATGATGGAAAAAGATTTGGAAAAAAGGTCCAAATATATTTAAAGTAGATTATGAAAAGCCTCTACAGTTACCCATAAACTGAGCCCCATGCCTGCAGTGATTGTCTAAGACAAAAGTGTCACTAACTCTTAAAAATGTTAGCTATAATCATTTTGAAATAGAGCTCTTACATTTTTAACATGATGGACAATACAGAATAGGGGGACGTGTGGGCTGCACCTAAATTAGGCTACCTTTCCTACATTCCCTTCTGAATTATTGAGAGTCCAGGATTAGATCCATAACCATACTTAATCATCTCTGGCCCCCTGCAGGCCTACACCTGTCAGTGGGCAGAGGATGCACATTTCCTGAATTTCACAAATAATAACTGAAAAAGATGAAATATTACTTTTTACTTCCTGACCTCAACTCTGGGTCAAAGTATCACATACACTGACTGACAGCAGTGGCTTCCTTATGAATTTATCCATTATTTAGACCTTCATGCCAAAGCAGATGGCAGCGCCGAGATGAAAAGGAACAACGGAGCCGACTCCCATCATTCAATTAAAGGAGCAGGCTCACAGAGTCGACTCATTCGTGACCAACACATCAGTACAGAGGGGGAGAAGGAGAGCGGTAAAAGGAACAAATAGCTGCTATAAATCTTTCAGATTGTAACAGAGACACAAAACACAGGCACTCTGAGGAAATGGCATGTAACATTAGAGGGAGGGCAAGAAGGAGAGAAAGCAAGATAGGAAAGAGAAAGGGAGAGAAAACACAAGCACTCTGGGAAAAAATGTAATCAAAGTTTAGTGAACAAGGGCCTGAAAAGAGATGCAACACAATATTGAGGAGAATAGATTGTAGAGAAAGATTAATTTAGAGAAGCAGAGAAAAAACACTGGGGACTCGCCCTTCTACAGGAACTCAGACAGAAAGGAGACTAAAAAACAATCCTTTATAAACCATTAAAGTTAACCGTAGCAGGGTTCATCATTATTTAAAAGAATACATATATGTCTACTCCATTGCTACTACGGTCATGACTACTACTGCTGATACTACTACTATTGTTATTATTTCCACAGTTATCAATACTACAGCTGCATCGGTCTAGTACTAAAGAAAGGACTTATACTGTACTGACACTGACGCTACATGAACTAGGTAGGCCAGGACTTTTTCAGTATCCTGGGGAGTTGCTTAATTATTGGACAATTCTGCTCCTCACAATTGCATTGAATGCTAATCATCAGGGTGAGGAGATCGGGGTGGAGAATGGACCTGCACAAGACAACATTGTTTCCATTATCAGATTCTAGAATTTAAAAATGTGCCTGTGAGAGATATTCTTTATAGTTATGGTTCTGGTTATTATTCAACAGGCAATTAACCACATACTTTTGTACTGTGACCAACATTTCAAAAACTTACAAAGACAGAAGCAGCAAATCCTTACTTTCAAGAAGTTGGATCCAGAGAATATTTTACCTTTTTGCTTGAATGAGCAGAAATAAAAATGTATTTATTTGCTGTCAGGTGACTTACTACTCATTCAACTAGCTAACTACAGCCATTTGTACTACAACTAATGCTCACTGGTGGTATCATAACAACTGTATATGATAAAGACTGCAAGACTACACAAAAAGCTACTATGAAAGTCTTAAAGAATAACAATAGAACAATAAAAAACTAGTGAAGTGTTAACAGCATGACGTGAAGCCGACACAAACTCTTTAATCCTAATGCTGTTTTATCACATCTCATCTTTTTGCTCTCAACTACTTAACACCTTTCACCATCTGTCCAAGTACCGTTTAATCCTTCCTTCCTTTACCGGAGAAAAACCCTCAGGATGTGTGTGTGTTTCTCAGGTAAGGTAGGTTCCTATTGTCCAGGTGGTCTCTCAGCTGGTGCCGTGTTCATCAGGATGTTGTACCTCCATGCACCGCTCACCCTCACACTATCGGGTCACAGCCCACATGCAAACACACACGTCCCGACAGCAAAACACACCCACACATTTCTGTCAGGAAACACACACATTTGTGAAAAGTCCTTCCTCAGCAGATTTATCATGCATTCAAACTTTCCTCATCTAATCAGCATTTTTGCCTCAAACCTTTAATATTATACAGAGCATTTCTATTTTTCTAATTAAAGCAGATGAGTGTGAATATTTTAGTATGTTTCAAGAAGAAAGAAGAACAAAAGCAAACAACGGCCAATCAGAACAGCTGCTACTTCCAACAACACGCAAACATACCTGACCCCAGCTGATCCCTCCCAAAGCTAAAAGCATTACCAAACAATATTCAAACATATAATTGGTTAAATGATTAATATATTAGTTTGGAAATAAAGACTGATGTATGAATAATCCATCTGTTTACTCTCCTTTTCTCCATGTTTATTTTTCCATAATGTACATGTCTGCACAGGAGCCATTTGCGGTCTGGAAGTGCAAATGGACCTGTGGCATACATTGTGTGTAGCTATACAGTATCTCTGCTTAGAATAAACTAAATTGGATGATGGGAATGGAAAATGAAAAACCATACATGCATGGATGTCTGCATCTGAACAGGGGCAAGGGCCGTTTTAAGCAAATATGAGATTGTTGCAATGCAGCATGAGCAGGTGCACTAATCTGAATTTTAATATCGGTAAGATGTCAGCGGTTGTTGCTGGTTTAATCTTGATGAATATTTAACTTATGTGGTACACTCTGAGATACAAAGCAACTGAAAAGTTATGAAGACTTTTTGCCTAAGCATAAAATAAACAAGCTAAAAATGGAGAGATATGCGGCATGGAGTACATTTCCTGAGGTTACTGTGACACAGTACAAGGATGAAAAAGTTGTATGAAAAGTTCTTCTTCAGGGTTTCGTAACATAAAACTTTGATTAATAGGGCTTTTATTTGCTAAAATCACTGAATTGACCCTGCCTATATTTGGGACAGGCTTCCATATGGGACAGCCTTTTAATTTCTCCTGCACAAAACTGAAACAGGCTACTATAAAAGAGTTTATTTATGTCAAACATAAGCTTGTTGTTTCCGTTAAATGAACTGAACGATTGAATAGTGGAGAATCTAACCGATCCAACGATGTGTAGCATGTCTATACTGACATATTGATCATCCGTTTAAACATTCATATTTGTATCAACGATCCAAGCAGCTTAGAAGCAGCTAATGCAGGCGACCCCGAGGAGTTCAAGAGGTTTTATACATTCAAAGAACTTCTATAAAAACCAGACCAGGTGTTTAATCGAGACCAGTGTTTATTTGTCAACATGTGTTCCCACACCAGGATTTGGGACTATTTGGGACTCGGATATTTGTTGTTGTTTTATGTTTTTTTTGAGCTGTTTGAC